>BGPR01002115.1:16213-35911 GCA_013235015.1 Araneus ventricosus
TTTGGTTCTCTTTCTGTTAACCGATTGGGTTCAAAATTTAACATAGAACTATAATTTAACGTCCAGACTCTTAATCAAATTTCATTTGCATTGTTTGCTGTGTTTTTGAGTTAGCTTCAAAGCTTAGTGAAAAGAGTTAGGTTTGGTTCTCTTTTTGTTAACCGATTGAGACTAAAATCTGACATAGATCTATAATTTCACGTCAAGACTCTTAACCAAATTTCATTTTCATTGTTTGCTGTGTTTCTGTGTTACTATGCTCACATACACATCAACAAACAACCAGACAGACACTCTCTGTTCGTTTAGGAATTTAATATAAAATTAGGAACAGGTGTTGGTGCATAAAGCCTTTAATAAAACTCAGTCATCTAGCTTGTTTCGTTTTAAAGATATCACATTCGCATATGCAGATCGATAGGCATGACACAAATTTACAATTGCAACAACTATATGCCGATTTTCATCTATCTAGCAGGTAGTGTTTTTGAGTTATTGCATACATATACAGACAAACAGGCATCCCACAGATTGATTTCTCACATAGTTTTATAAAAAACTGCAATTTTGGTGAAAATACCGAATACCTTACTTTAGCTTGTTGCGTTTTTGAGTTATCGTATTCATAGACACATAGACGTAATTCCAGAAATGATTTTTCGGACATAGACATGTCAAAAAAGTAGAGATCATAAAAATCTCAAATGTTGTAAAATACAGTGGGTGATCGATTAATGAAAATGTACCAGTGCGAACAAATCCGCCAACCAACACTCTCAGAACAGGTTTTTATGTGTGAATAATAAATTTCTGACTGAAAAAACACAAGAAACGGTACCTTATGCAAGATTTGTATGCAGGATGTGCATTTTGCTGCTATCTGATCAAGCCGCCGCAGCCAGTAAAGACACTAGTAACACAAAAACATTGTACAATATTTTCAAGCTATTGCGCATTATTTACATTTCTGTACAACATTCTAAGAATCTCGTATCAGTATCGTACGATATCTCTTGCTATTAGAGGAACAAACGAAAGCGGTTCACTTCTGAGTTGCCAGGAGCAGCAGCGAACTCACCAGGCACACAGATAAGAACAGAAATGGAAATGGAGGTTGAGAATATATGAATTATACATCTATGAACGGATTCTGAAAATAAGATGCATAACCTGAGCGCATATTATACATGGTGATTCATGCTAACGGTTTAATAATTTACAAGGAAATGGAGTTTACCCAGATAAGTCACTTTCCCTTAGGAACATTTGGGCGTAAACGTAAAGCTGGTCATTTAAGATAACTTCACTACACGCCATTCCATTTCTTAGACCATCCATCTAAGCAGGTGATTCACGACAGCTACACGCAACGCGAATCCATCCACTACCAATCACTTCGATCTCCGATTTCCTCTGTCAACCCAAGTCTCTCACCCATACACACGTACCTACTCCGCAGAAATTTATGGCCCGGCATTCCAAATGGAGCGATGGATATCCTGACTGGCTTTATATGAACCTTCCGCTCAACACAGCTCCAATTCTCACCGGCTTTCCACAGTGATGATAGGTTTTTGCGCGGAATGGAACACGGAGCGACCGTGAATCTCCAGCCTAACGTTTGGTCCCTAAGTTGCTTCTGTTTACAAACTCATACCACCTAACAAAGCCGTCAGTTGACCTATAACCACTTTGGTGGAAAAGAGCTATGAACAACAGCCATTCTAGGGCGAAAATCAGAAAACTCATCCACTTCATCGCGAAAACGAAATAATCTTTTTTCCAAAAGATGGCGACAACCACTAGCCACAGACTCAATCAATCCTAGGTACTCATCTTCTCTCTTCCCCCATACATAAGGCACCACCCTCTCAAAGTTAACAACACAAAGACTTGAAAGAACTAACAGTTATATTACTAACTATTATATTCTTTTGTTCTAAGTGTCCTCTTTTTTGTATCCTTATATATAAAATGCAATTTTTTTCTGCTCTGGCTTTTTCAATAAAGTTTCACGCATACCCAACCATCCGACAGGGAGCCGTCCTGGCTCCGATTTCGAGGGTATGCTGTGGTATTAAGTTAAGTAGGGTCGCTGTGATACAGCACCAATGCCGCCCTGGCTCCGAGTTCGGGGGTATGCTGTGGTATTAAGTTAAGTGGGGTCGCTGTGATACATCGCCAATAACCAGTAACACGAGCTGATTTTCTATGTTGGGGTTTTTTTCACGAACTTAGCTACATTTTCAGGAACGGTGTGGTCAGTTGCGCAGGAGTGGCATTTGCGGACGTTTTTAAACTCTTGAGCAACACAGCGAACAACACTTCAGCATCAAAATTTGGGTGGCATTGTAGGAAATAGTTTGCTCGGCCCAAACCTGTTGCCGACAAGGCTTGGTGGGAAAACCTATCGGATATTCTTCATATTATAGCCAGAGAGACACAGCTTCGAAGTTCTTCGAACTGTGATAAGGATGCACGATCAAATTTAAAAAGGTAACTGGTCTTGTAACAATGTCGACTGCGGCATTTAGAATTTACAAAATATACACAGGGTGTAACTAAATGATGGTCATGACTGTAAAGTGTGATAGAACTCGACAAAACAAACAACTTTCATCTTACACTGTGGGGATGGAATGCCGCGAGAGGGCGCCTGAGCTTGCAAACGGAGAATAAAGTAAAGACGAATAATAAAGGATAACCAATCCTTATTAACAAAACAATTATGACAAATGCTCAAATGAGCTATCACCAGAACAATACAGGCTTCACACGTGGACTGGGTGGATCCCGTACACATTGGAAAATTCGTGGTATTTTATGAACGTCTACAGATGCGACACTAATTCGGGCGTTAAGGTAGTCTAATGACTCGATGGGCGTCTCGTAAACGAAGGTTTTTAGATGTTCCCAGAGAAAAAAATTACAGGAGGCTGTCTTTTTCAAACAGATGCTGGTGTTAAAGGCGTAGGAATGCTTTACTCGTGTGACTCAAATTTCTTTCCAAATTTTTTTTGTAACTTCTGTTGTTACCCTTTATCTCTAAAATAAGACATTAGTTATGTTTTTAACATATGTAGTTACCGAGATATAGAGGATCGCATCACCAATACATCAGTATTTTTGCCCAAATTTGTGACTCAGTAGCCGCTGAATTACAATTCCGATTTTCATTTCTTTTTTGTAACTTCTGTTGTTACCCTTTATCTCTAAAATAAGACATTAGTTATGTATTTTACATACGTAGTTACCGAGATATAGAGGATATCCCATACAACGTTTCTTGTGGCGTTTTTGCGTGTGAATCAAATTCCTTCCTGAGACCCCAATGGGAGGAACGCAGCCCTACGTTAAAAAAATGAGGATGATATTAAGCTCACAAGAGAACTTTGTGCGGTGTTAAAGTATAGCTTAGGTCGAAGAACAATGAGATTTTTATAATACTGCTTTGACTTAAAAATCGTGTACGAAAAATCATTAAAGCTTCATTGTAGCGATAAATAATGTTATAAAACTGTTTCGTAAATTTTGCTTTTTAACTTATTACTTCTTCAGAAGGTATTTGAAGGAATATCATGTCTGGGAAGTAATCCGCACTTAACTATGATACCATTTTAATAAAATGATTTTTTGTACTAAAGTGCAGATGCATTTCTAAAAACACAAAAGAATTAAGGAGTATTACGCTACGTTAAAACGTTTAAATGCAGGTCCGTGTGTGAATCAAATTCCTTCCTGAGACTCCAATGGGAGGAACGTAGGCCTACGTGAAAAATCCAGGAAGATCACGAGATCTGGAAGCCGTAGCAACGGACTCACCACACCAATACATTTATTCGGAAAGCACAATGTGCAGGTAATTCCACGCAACCCTGAGGAAAAATGCTGACGCTCTGACCTTCGGGAAATACATAATGTCTCGAACATTTGCTGAAACATTTATTAAATAATCAGGCAGCACCTGCTGAAGCTAGACGAGGTGCTTCTTTCTATCTAGGCGGTCAGGAAAACGTAGGGTACAATTAAGTGGTCGGGGATAATCCAGAGAAAGCGCCCTCTAGCGTCACCTCTTGCTTTCCGACCCCACATTGCATGCCGAAAGTTGTTTGTTTTGGCGAATTTTATCACTCCTTACAGTTCTGACCATCAGTTTAGTACCAGTCTGTGCGTATGCCTAAGTATAATAGTGTTTGCGCAATAAACTTTTGTAATTAGGGAAATACTTTATGCTCAGCCTGTATTATGATACCTCAAAACAGTTCAGTATCAAAAACTGTGATGATCACAGAGTTATTGCAAGATATATGTATTATTGCTGTTAGATATAAATAAACGTATAAGATATAATCAAATTTTAATTTTGATGGTGTTTTCCAGATTCCCATAAAAACGAACGTGAAATAAATGAACAATTGGGGTATCGAGCACAAATTATATCTTTCATTCATTAACCAATAAGCCACATAATATTTTTACATCAAAACAAACTTTGTAATTCCATATTGTAATTAATACAAGTCATCCCTATCAATCAGGCACTACAAAAGCCACTGTCATCATTTGTTACAGCAACAACTACCATTGTCGTCTGTCTTTCTACCTCACGTGATTGATTTATGATTCGGCGACGCGTAGACTCTTTCAGGAAGAAAGGAAATGAGTTCATGAATCATAAAAATAAATCGCTGCAATATTTGTCATATCTCCACTTCATTCCTATGCAGAAATAATTAATCGACAGCCTGCATCCCTACGAAGGTACGAGTACTGCGTTGTCAAAATAAATAATGCACCGACTGCTAGTTCTACTGTTAGACAACTTGATGCATAGCTTCAGGATTATTTTCAATGTTTTGTATTAATGTTTCGAATGATAAATTTCTCCAAAATTCTGCTCGACCTATATGAATAAAAGAAGAGAAATATGAATTTGATGAATTTTTCGATGAATAACCTCATCAAAAGATTAATTAATTTTATGCAAGGCAAATTGCAATTCTAAAAAACATAAGAACGGCTCAGTTCAGGTCCGCGCCGTAGAGTTTTCGTGAAAAGGTCGGGATAAAATCATAAAACAAGTATTTCGTATTAATATGTAATTTAATTATCATCTCTTTAATACAATATTTACTCAGAGTAGTATAATGGTGACAGAATAGATAAATCTCAAGCTACCACAGACCCGTGCTACATGCGATAAACTTGTGATTTATCTATTCTGTAACCATTATACTACTCTGAGTAAATATTGTATTAAAGAGATTGATAATTAAATTACATATTAATACGAAATACTTGTTTTATGATTCTATCCCAATGTTTTCGAGAAAACTCTATGGCACGGACCCGAAATGAGCCTTTCTTATGTTTTATTTAGAGTAGCTTTTGATGGCGCCATCTGTTGACAGTATTTAGAAATACATTTCGCGTATGCGCAGTAAAACATTATTTACTGCAAATGCTCATATTTCCCGTGATATTCAAATTTTAGTACAATGCTTCTTTTACGTATTGTCAAGTATTCTGTAAGTTTCGTAGAATTCCAAAGAAAACTCTGTTTGTTATAATCAAAAAAATACGCAGAGTTCGAAATTTTTAATTTAAATACCGATTTTTACTAATATTCTGATAAATATTTTTATTGTCTCACTTTGGGTCCTAGTAATACTCCTCAAGCTCTTTAAAATGACACCATAATCAACCTCCTAGCTAAACGCGTTTCCACGCTACACTTATTTATAACCTCACATAAAGTTAATTCATAAGGATCACGTACATGTGCCTACACTAGTACGATGACGCCACAGGCAAAACAAATACTATGCGACAAACTCTTAGAGATATGATCTATCCGTTGTGGGGTCAACCATTCTTTTCGCATTATTATTCTCGTAGTTATTAGCGATTCAAATCTGACGGTATTTTGTCACACAAGAAAGTTCGACCGACTATCATTGTAAAGAGCGGAAATAAGTTTTCTCATCAAAAAGCTTGTGAATTTGCCAGAAAGACGTGCAAGCAAAAATTGAAAGTATTCTTCACTCAAATTTCTCCTATGCTGCAAGATATATGGAACTTATTTAGTAAACAACTTTTTAATGACGAATATTACTCCAGAGAAGCCTCTCTAGACCTCTTCTCATTTATAAACCGCTTTGGCTTGCCTCCAGATTAATTCTATTAACTTCAGAACTAAAAAAAAGTATTTATAATGTCTCAGGCATACGGTAAAACATCGCCTAAAATCACAGCAAATTCTATTCACTGTAATTTAATTAGAATTCCAAATTAAACTTCTAGACAATTAAAACAGAATTTTTGACGGAAACAAATTTAAATATCAGTGCATCTTTGATAACTTACCTAAAAAGGAAGTAAAACCTAGAAGGGTTATTGCAATAAAAATATTTGCTTCAACTTCTATTTATTGTGATAAAATTTTCTAAAAAATCGCAATACAATTAGTAATGAGAATTACATTTTGTTATATGTTCTGCGATAAAAATCCAAAATAAAAGTCAATGTCTTTATTATATAAAAGAGAAAGTCACTCACAGACTAGTCATCGAATCTCCCAAACCACTGGACTAGAAACTTGAAATTTGGCAGGTGGTTGCTTTTTGGGTAGTAGGTGCTCACTAAGAAAGGATTTTCTGAAATTTTAATTAGAATATTAATTCATTAAAAATTACCTTAAATTTTAACGTTTTTACGCAATAACTTCGGAGACTATTTTTGCACAAAATCCACTTTAATATCTTCTTAAAGTTCAAAAATTAGCTTTTCCAATCATACCAATTTTATTTTCATGCAACATTCTGTTTAATTTTAATTAAATTTTGAAAATGTTCTCAAACAAAATTTCTAATAATGCTTGTATTGTTCTTAATCGCACGAATTTCTTCTTTCTTCTGTGTTCTTTTACAAATACTTTCTAATTCTTTTACATTTAATTATGTCTACATACTTTAAACACTGATTAACACTACACTGATTAACTCGAATTTTTTTTTCAAATCCTTGTTTTTAAAATACTCTTAGCCAGGAAAATGAAGTTGGTATTCTAACTTAATCTACTAAGTTAACTGAATCTTCAATTATGGATGTATAATTATCGTGATTAATGGATTATAGATCCCTTGCAGAAATTATAGTTATTTATAATATTTTATATAGAAGAAATTATTTTTTTACATTAAAACTATTTGACGGGTAAGTATTTTTATTTTAAGACATAAGGTACCAATAGTGTATTACTACTCGAACGAAGTCGCGAACATCGGCTACTAAGTCTATAAATGTTCCAAAAAGGATTATTGCAATAAAAGTTGTGTAATTATAATCTCATGTGCGATTATTTATAAAAGTTGCGTTTTATAAGTAATAAAACATGAGATGATAATTATAAAACTCATATAATCGTAAGCTCCTGTATTAATAAAATATTTAAAATTTTATTGATGCAGGGTCATGGAAATAGAATACCTGAATTGCAAAATCGTATTATACAAAATAAAAAATACGTATGCACATCATTTTGCTCTAAAATATTTAGATACGAATTAAGTTCTTATCCATTACCGTACGTTTTGATATGTGCAGCATTAGTCGCTCAATAGACGGCAAGACGAGAATCAATCTCACCCTATGTTTTGTGAAGCATTTTCTGAGTTGGAGTCTCAGTTTCAAGTATGATTCTACAGAGTGTCCCAAAACTCCACGTACAAACATGCAGGGGAGGTAGAGAACATCGACAGGAATCATAATTACATTGGAAAGCATGGTCGGAAATGGATTGTATGCGCTGTACGTGATCTCTTAAGTCGGTCATTCACTTCATAAATAAGCTGGATATTTTCCAACGCGAGAAGAAAATGCCATCAAAATCTATGGAAATCAGCCAAATGGGTTGTGATTGTTCGAATTTCGTCTGGACTGAAACCAGAGAGAAAACGCTGGATTTTAAAGTCTCTCTTCACAGGGACCCTGAAAGAGGCTAGCGAAAAGAACAATGCCTTGCGTAGATTGAAGCCTCACTTTGAGGGTAGGATAAATTAAAATCTGCTGACTGGGGAAAATCGAAGAGCGATTGACAAGCAGCTGTCGAGAGGGAAAGAAGATCGCTTCCCCCAACCTTCGTTCAGAGTGAGCGTCCTTTTAAATACAAGTGAATGGCGTGACTGTATTTTTCGATTAAAATGGGTGAAAAAAGACGGGCTTAGGACAAATGGCAGGGTTATACTTCAAGTGAATGGCTGACTTTAAGGTTGACACGTGCGAGTTCTTCATTGTAGATGTTGACTGAGTGCGGTCAACATGAATCGTTGTACGAACGCCTAGTTGGACGATATTCATTCCTTGTATGGCCTAGTAACTGAAAAGGACTTCTTGCTGTACGATTGTTGAGGGAAAAAATTTCCAAAGAGGCGAGTACCAAATCACCAAATGTTCACTCATGTGCATCAGAACTTGTTTGAACATAGATCCTTCACAGCACCTATGCAGGATACCGGATGCTTGGACGTAGATGGATCGGGCTTGGTGGTTCCATCCCATAGCCTCGCAGATCACCTGATTTATCTCCTCTTGATTTTTTTTCTACGAGTGCCTAAAAGAGCTTTGTGTTCGAAACTTCAGTAGATTCTGGCATGGTCCTGAAGCACGAATCGCCAACGCTACTGCTGCGATCCGTGAAAGGTCCTGTATCTTTGAAAATGTTTGGCAATCCATACGGAGTAGATGAAATGGGTGTATCAACGCCTACAGGCGTAGTTTTAAACTCCTCCTATTATTCTAGTAACTATCATTCTATTGGTGTTTTGGGGTAATAAAGCGTTTTACACTGCTTTCTATATTGAGCTTTACTGTGTCTTTATGTCTCTTTATCACTTGAGGGTACTTTTCCCTACCAACCTTTCCTATGTGATTATGATTCCTAACGGTCTTCTCTAGCTCCCCTCCAAGTTTGTATGTGGATCTCTGGGACACCCTGTAGGTGACTGATATGATTAATTTCTTCGTTATACACAATGTTCTTAATGTATCCTCGGAAGAAGTCCAGAGGGATAAGATTAGTCCATGCCGTTCTCCCCATGTCTTGGAGAACTTCTCATTTACTATTGTATATTTGTGTCCCATTTATCCTTTGTCCCATAATTTATCTGTTGTAGATCAGATCTGGTTTCTTTATGTCTTTTTATCACTTGATGGTAGCATTTCTGACCATCCTTTCCTATATGATTACGATTCCTAGCGGTGTTCTTTACCTCCCCTCCAAGTTTGTATGTGGAGCTCTGGGACACCCTGTAGGTGGCTGATATAATTAATTTCTTCGTTATACACAATGTTCTTAATGTATCCTTGGAAGAAGTCCAGAGGGATAAGAGAAGTTCTCCATGAGTTCGAGAACTTCTCATTTGTTATCGTAAATTTGTGCTCCATTTATCCTTTGTCGCACAGTTTATCTGTTGTATCGGTTTCTTTTACTTAATGCATTGGTAAAAGTTTGTGTCTCCAAGTTCTATTGTATAAATAACTTGTTCTCTATGATTTACCTAACCTTAAAGTTTAATCGATGATTTTAGAATCAACCTGTATAAAAAGGGTTTTGTTGTTTTTAAAGCATTTACAACATTATCTGAAAAATAGCAAAGGTCAGAATTCAAAAAGTGAAAAATTTGCTTAATTTCTAAAAAAGATGATGTTGCATTGTTCTAGTTAACTCGGCAACTTAGAAATCGCCTCTCAAAATTATTACATTCCCTTTGGCGGGAAATGCATTCACAGTGATGTATACAGGGTGTTTCAAAAATATCTGACAAAAATGCAAGGGTAGGCCAGGCATATGATAAGCATCTAAAATCACCTAGGAAAATGGGTACGCAAACGCCATCAGCAGATGGAATTTAAAATAATTCAGCGCTTACCGCAATTGCCGACACTTTTTGAGATTTGCACATTTTTTTCAAACATCTCCTCGAACCTCCATCATATAATGAATAGTTTTTAACTCACAATTTACCTTGAAGATTCGGTCACGAGGGCATTTTGGGGATCGCCCAGAAATTGATGATGTCGAAGTGGGATTTTGGCTCGCCCAATTTCACAGAAATCTGATAATGGCTTGCAGCTTTCGTCAGTTATTTTGTGTGTTATGCGCAATATTTACATGCATTTTCGTAAAAATAGATGTAATATGTGAGAAGATAAAAGGTTTCTTTAAAAAATTCCAAATTTTTGTGCATGTTTTTTTGCTTATAACTTGCAGCGTTTTCAATCAAGTTTTATGAAACTTACAGAATATGTGACAATATGCTAGAGTAGTATTGTCTAAAAATTTGAAGTAAATACTTTGAATATTATAGAAGGTAATTTGTTTTACTGCGTATGCGTAAAGGTAGCCTAATTTTTTTCCTTCACAACTTCAGAGCCAGATATAGAGGGCAATTTATATAAAAATTCCAGTTCAATACCTTTACGATTCAAAAAGATATCGGCGTTTTGGCCAGCGCTGCTTTATTTCAAATGCCATCTTCTGCCTCTAGATGGCGTTTGCGCACCCATGTTTCAAGGTGATTTTGGATGCTTATCGTATGCCTGACCTACAGTTTCATTTTTGCCAGATATTTTTGAAACACCCTGTATAAATAGTTATTCTATTCGTTGCAAATTTATTTAGACTTAATTCACAGCGTTTTGTCAAACGGTTAATGACATGTCAGCGGTTAATGACATGAGATGCCCTTTTTAATTTGCGGCAAGCAAATCTGAATTAGTTTCCTTTGAAATATACAAATCGAACAATCGACAAAAACATTGTAATGAAATATGAAATCCTAACTGATTGAGACCTCGATCACCTAGGGAAATCGATAATTCGGTTAATAGGAACTCAATTTTAAATCACGAATTGTCTTGTTTCGACAACAACAGGTTTCTAAAACTGTTTAATTGACATTATAAAAGAAATTCTGCAAATATCACTACGTATTAACAGCTTAAAGGGAGATGGAACCCTAAATCGGTTAACGCTAATCCTGTTACTTCGATGTACCTTTTCTCAAAATCTCTTATATATTCATGTTTGAACTTTTTATACAATTAAAGTACACCTTTCTCATTATACTGAAATGAGATTTTTGAAAAAAACTCAAAGCTTTATTTTTACAATTTTTTTTGTGTGTCGAAATAGGGTAAAATTTCACTATATCTTATTAAATATTTTGTAAATTTATAAAAAATTAAAACTTGACCAAAAGTTCATTTTAGTATAATGAGAAAGGTGTACTTTACTTCTATGAAAATTTCAAACATGTATCCATATCAGATTTCGGTAAAAGCTAACATCGAAGTGGCCAATTTAATATTTTTTGTTCGGACACAAAAAAAATTGTAAAAAATAATTTTTTAAAGTTAAAAAAATCATTTTTGTATAATGAGAAAGATGTACTTTACTTGCATAAAAGATTTCAAACATGAATCTAAAACAGATTTTGAGAAAAGATACACTGAAGTAACAGGGTTAGGGTTAACTGACTTAGAGTTCCAATTCCCCTTATGTTATCAATAATATAGTAGAATCCTGATTATCCTAACTGATTGAGACCATAATCATCTCGGATAATCGATAATTTGGTTAATAGAAACTCAAATTTAAATCACGAATTCTGTTGTTTCGCCTACGTTTTCTAAAATTGTTTAATTGACACTATAAAAGAAATTCTGCAAATACTACTACATATTAACAGCTTTAGGACTGAAATAAAATGTATTTTATATAGTGAATATTAAAATAATATAATAAGTTATTAAGAACAAGAGATTAAGTAATAAACGCAAGTTAACATGACTTGGTCCTTGTACCATGTAAGACTTACCAAACTACCGGAAATTATTTCTATTAACGGTGTACTATATACATAATAAATAACTATTACTAAACTAGAAAATCACCCGTCATGGTATGACGGGTGCAAATTGCCTCTTCATTAGAGAGATTTCTCGTCAAATTTGACGTGTTTAAATAGATACCTTATATATGGGAGAGAAATGTTTAACATTGATTGAAAACAAATAAAATAAACGTATGTTTTATGACAGGAATTTTTTTTATTTGCATATTTCTTTATTCAAAAAATCTCTTGGTAAACAACATTCCGTGTGAAGTATTTTTCGTTGTTTAATAATTTTATTATAATTCAATAACCTTGAAATTCTCAGCAAAAGTTAAAATTTCAAAGGAATTCTTTTTCGAAATTCAAATCAAAACAAAGCACTTCTCTCTGTGTCGAACGTTGCCAAAAAATAATATCAAATCATATCATCACGATTGCAATAAATGATCAGATGCATCGTGGCGTCCAAACTATATTACGCGCATGATATACCACTGACGTAATTTACTACTTTCTATTAAAAAACGGAAATTAATTTGAAATATACGATTAATATAATTTAAAATTTCTCGGGAACTATTGATCATAGCGCGATAAATTTTATATCAATCGATAGAAAATTTTATTTCGCCATTTTAGAGCTATTAAATTTGAACTTATAACGACAATTACTCTTTTAAATTTAAAATTGCTGAAATTTAGGTGCTCTAACAATGAAATAATGCTGTTTAACGTCTCGCAGTGCTACGGCGCGAGTTTTATTGTTGGTGACATCAGAGCGTTACCGAGAGACAGATCTGGGCTATTATATTTATATTAGTAACTAGAAAAAAAGCATGAATATCCATTAACTTACCTGAATCCGTTGGATATGGGCTCCACATGTACGTGGGTGTTCTCCTCCAACTTAGTTCCGTCCAGAGTGGCCTTAGACTGCGCGTCCAAGGATCGCTGACCAATCATATCGGAGCCTCCCACGCGTTTTTCTTCAAGACACAGGTGCTAAGGAGGGCTGTCTAAGGACTCGTGGAGTGGCGAAAAAAGGGATGCTTCAGCCATCCCGGTGAAGAGCCCTTCCTCGAAGACATCGCGAAGAAAACGATAGTTATCAGTTCTTTTTTAATGGATATCTTTCTGTTTTTATCTTCTTTAGATTGAATCGTTTCTCAGCTTTTTACTATATATAGTCACCAGTGAGGAGGACTTCAGATTGTTGGAGAGAGCAGCAACTAGTTCTTGCCTTGTGTTGATGGAGGATCTTCTACCAGGTATGTAGTGCGAAAGAATTAAGAACTTGTATTTCGAAGTTCTTTAAACAATGCTTTAACTTCCAGTCGCTTATTCTCTACAGAAACTCTTCTTCGAAGTAATTAAGTCGATTGTCCATCATCATTTCAGTTTCATTGTCGGAATTATAAAAATAATTCAGATTGCAATTTTTATGGTGTATGAATTATCTTAGATTTCTCTGTAAGATGTCAATGAATCTGTTTTTCATACGCTGATGAATGTATGTTGAAGGTATACAAACTAATTTTGCACTGAAGAATATTATATTATAACAATTTTTTGATTTGCTCCTATTAGTAATAACAACAGAATAAATGACAGCTAATTTCTCTTTTCATATTTTCAGTGCTATGCTACTGTCATTAATAATAACATCAAGATTTAAAAATATTTTATATCATAAAATGGCCATTTTATATAGTTTTATTTTGTGCTTAAACGAAGAAATTCTTAAACAAGAAAAGTAGCGTTGTCTGAAAAAGTTCTTATTTTTTATCGCCAAAATCCAATTCTGTTACAGAGTCGAGATCGGAAAAAACTGTAAACTAGGGTGAATGCAAATTTACTTTCTTTGAATTATTTTTCTTCTCTTTAAATAAAATCCTTTATCAATTTTTAATAATTAAAAGAGTATTTTTAAAATTGTGTAGGCAAATATAATTGATATTCCTCACACATAAATAATTCGCATATCAGGAATACTGCATATTAAATAGGTTATATATCTTCACGCGACTAACCGCATAAATAGTTTTATATTTAACATGAAACAATCATAAAAGCTTTGATAAATGCATATTTTAAAATCTTTTAGGACATTATTATACGCTTTGCAAACATTTAAATCCTAAAAACTGGAATAACGATAAATTTAACACACAAATCAGCTCTAAGTTACCGAAAAGTTTTAAACATCAAAAGTTTTCCGACAAATACTAACGCAATCGTGAAGCATTGTCTAACAAGTTCTACAACAGTCAAGCTAACACCAAAATTGTGCGATAACTCTATCCATATGTTTTAAAATATTTGAACTGAACAAGCTTACGCAGTTTAGAAGCTGATTATCTGTATCCAACCAAGTTTCATGTTTTCTTGCTTATATAAACTCCTGGATCAAAAATAAAATAAAACCGCACAGATAACGCAAAATAACACGGTGGAAAAAAACGACGACCTTACTTTTACACGAAGCGAAGCAAAAAGTTTCAACTACTTACAATTCCAATTCTAAAAGTGCATTATTTTGCAAATGCGCCAATTCCGTGCAAGCCAATACCTCATTTGCAAATGCATGGTAGGAAGAGGTTGCTTAGCCAAATCAATTCCATTTTCTTTTCGCTTTCATAGCGAGAGTGCGCTATTTTTTCAGCGACGACCTGCGATTAGCGCGTCAACGGAGCTTCTTCCGAGGCAAACTGTTCCGTGGAGGGGTTGTCCGGAGTTGTTGGTCGCTTGGGGGAGCTGCTGTTGTCGAAAGATTAGCGGAGGGGAAAATCCAAGCCTCCAGTTGCTACGGTAACTAACTAGAAAGAGAGAGTTTAGGAGCGCGGAGGAATTTAAAGTTAGCCTGTCTTTGAGAAATGTTGATTTTTTAGACTTAAAAGCTAGTTCAGAGAGCTTTTTAAGGTTCATTGGTTTTTATTCTAACTTTGGTATTCCCGTGATAATCGCACGTTAGAATATGCTTTAACCATTTTAAACGACCTCTTTTCCTTAGACTCTGACCATTTTAAAAGGTCTCTTTTCTGACTAATGATAAGTTAATGGACTTTTGAATTAGGATGGATGCAAATAAAGAAATTCAACTTAACCCTTAAAGGCCCGATTTTTAAAAGAAAAATTATTTTAATATGATTTTGGCTTTCATTTCTTGAATAAAACATGGGAAAAATACTTTAAAAAATCCGGTTTTGTTTCAGGTATGGTTTATGGCTAAAAAATAGTTTTCCCCATTGACAAGACTGGGCTTTAATTGAAAAAATCTCCTTGATAAAAATCTATAATATCAAACACAGATGATTTTTAAGAATTAATAATAAGGACTAGGAGTTTTCTTCAAAACTATAGAAAAAAAATGGTATGCTCAAGCGTATAAAAAAAGCTAAAAAGATGCAGCCTCAAGAGAAAATCACCAATTTATATTTTTATCAGCACTCAGGTTGCCATCTGTATGTTATAAATTGATATATTAACATTTTTTCAGCATGTATTATATTGGCATCAACAGGCATTAAAGCTTCAGTCTTATCCTCAAGAATTTTAGAGGCCAAAATTGGGCTTGTTGCTTAAAGGCAACACTGGGCCTTTAAAGGTTAATTTGTCAGATAGTAATAAGAATACAGTTTAAGAAGATACACGCCCTTACTAGCATACTAAAAAGTAGAAAATATTTTTTATCAGGCGATCAAAAGCTGTCGTAAAAACATGTGGCTCTAATTAAATTAATAAATATTTTTAATTTCTAGTGAAAGCTTCAGAAATTTCTTTCGTATGATATTCATTGTGGCTTAATTTAATTAAAGTAATGTTTCGAACTCCTCACGCTTTTAGGATTTTATTTTGGCCTCTAGATGTTTAATAAAAATCTATTCTATTTTATTTTATTCTAGTCTATTTATTTTAGTATTTAATAAAAATCTATTCTGTTCTATTTAATTCTATTATAGTTATTCTAGTATTTAATAAAAATCTATTCTATTCTATTTATTCTAGTATTTATAAAAATCTATTCTATCTATTAATAAAATATTTTCTACTTTTTTAGTACAATAATAAAAGCATCTTCTTTAACCCTTTAACTGCGGGTGTGGTTTATAAACCACATATATAAGAAAGTAAAGTTAATTTTTCAGTTAAAGAGTTCATTTTTTAAAATCCTTTTTTTTACTTTTTATTCTTTAACATATACAGACAAACTCCGATATGGCAAAAACTCAACGGACCGAACAAGAAATTTGTTATAACAGAGGATTTCCTACATCCGATTTTGCAAATATTAGAAACACAAGATTCCCTATAATCCTTAACTCTTTAATCTCGAGGCAACTTTTTTCTTCTAGCTCCTTTAAAACCGGGTCTTTTTGGGAGGATACGACATGAATTGTGCTCTCTCAACCTGGGTGGTCATTTACCCAACCACCTCACCCCCAGCTATAACCTCCCCTTAAAGCGCACGAAAATGGGCTGTGATTGGCAAGGGTAATTGGACCCCCTACTGCTCTTATCTCCTAAGCGAAATCAGAACCTCCCTTCAAAAGAATCCAACCGCCTCAGACCGGCCTTCGTCGGTGTTAAGGGGAAATTTTTAGACCGCCTGGCTCGGTGTAAGAGGGTTAAATGCATTTCTGTGTTGAACAGATTAATAACGCTAAATTGCGATTAGTAATGGGCTGCAATAACTTAAATATTTTTCTTAAAAAATTAAACAGTGAAATTAATTGCAATTGCATTTATTTCTCTAAAGTATGAAAACTAGTAGTGATTCCGAATTCCTTGCTTTTCAAGATCGTTACAAGCATTTGAAAATACTTTAGTGGCATAGGACTTCGGTTGAGACCATTTGAAAAGTTCTTTACAACCGAGGGATTGTTACTTCCGGGATTTACTATACAAGGTGTCCGAGTATTGTGGAACACATTTTCAAAAATTAATAAAAAAACTAACTGTTACAACTATGTTTTTTTTAAATGAGAGCGCATTTCAAAAAGTTTTTTTCAGATAAGAAACGCGCCGTTACGGTGGTCTAGGCGGCCGTAAATTATTGAAATTCTCCCATTTTTGAGAGTCACTATCAACGAAACTATTAAAGCTAGAAGAAAAATAAAAGCACTTATTTAAAGGGAATTTTACTCTCTTTAATTTGCTTATTCACATGTAGTGTAAAAACTGAATATTTGTTGAGATATTCAAGAAAATCTAAAAAAGGAAACTAGAGAAAGCGCATCGGTTTGAGCCAATCGGTAGCCATTGCGTACGGAATTTTTTCGCTGTAGCAAATTAAGAACGCCGTAACCCCGCGTTACCGATCTGAAAAGAGGCCTTGGTGGCCTAGTAGTAAGGCCGCGGGACCTGAGGGTCGCAGGTTCGAAACCCGATTCCACCAAAGATCCGCCGTGCATGTGGCTTGCTGGACGCAAAATCATACGTATTGGCCAAACGCCCTCCCGTTGGTGTGGCGCGGAAGCTTGGAGAGGAGGCGCCAGCTCAGGTGTCGTCCTCGTCATCTGACCGCGGCTCAAAATTACGAGGTCCGGTCCTGAATAGCCCTCGTGTTGCTTCAAAACGGGACGTTAATATAACCTATTTGAAAAAGCAACTTT
This sequence comes from Araneus ventricosus, assembly GCA_013235015.1. Lineage (NCBI taxonomy): Eukaryota > Metazoa > Arthropoda > Arachnida > Araneae > Araneidae > Araneus > Araneus ventricosus. The sequence continues at coordinate 33,723 of BGPR01002115.1, forward strand.
ATTATTTGCAATCTCATTTTAAAAAACCGTAATTGCATTATTATTAGGGTTTTTAAAATTTATTTTTGAAATGTGTCCTACCATTCTCGAACACCTTGTCTTATAATTCATTATTTTAAGTATCATGGAAAATATTATTCATAAACCAGATATTGCTGAGGAAATAAATTCATCATAATTTATTAGATAATAATAGAAAAATAATACACGCCTTTGTTAGCGAACAAAAAAGTGAATAATATTTTTTTATCAAAAATCGGAAAGTAAAAAACGGTCATAAAAGCTTAAGGCTCTAAGTAAATTAAAATTTTAATCACATGGACAATACATTTTTGGTTTTTAATGAATGCTTTGGAAACTTTTTTCTGCTATATTCATTGGAGCTTAATTTAATTATTGTTTTCAACGTATTACGATTTTCTTTGGGGTTCAAGATTTTTAATAAATAATTTTATTTTCTACTCCTTAGGACACTAATAAAAGTGTCTTTAAAATTAGTCTCCATTTGGGAAACGTTGTCTTTTTTATGCTTAATAGCTAGTTTGAAAAGCTTTTCAAGGTTCATTGGTTTTTATTCTAATTTTGTTATTCCCTTGATAATCGCAAGTTAGAATATGCCTTAACCACTTTAAAAGACCTCTTTTCCGACTAATGAAGAGTTAATGTATTTTGGAATTAAGATTGATATAAATAAAGAAATTCATCTTAATTTATCAGAAAATGATAAGAATAAAAAATGTCTTTAAAGCAGGCTTTAAAAAAAAGGTTTTTAAACCAAACTTTTATTGGCATACTAAAAAGTTGAAGATAATTTTATATTAAAAGTCAGGAGGGTAAAGCATAATCGTAGAAACGTGAAATGCTGTTGGAAATACTCTAAGCAAATAGGAAGTTTCATCACATGTATGACATATTTTTAATTTTTTCTATCTTTCGGATTATAGGAATTTATCTCTTTGGGGTTATAGGAAGATTTGGTTTACAGAAAGAAGCAGAAATACCTTATTAGTCTCATTACTGACTCCTTCTCAAGTTTAAAAGAAAAGCACTTGAATCTGATTGCTTTTTGACTACGCTGTTCTGTCCCTAGTGGTTCTCACTTTGAAAACAATACCCATTAAAATTTCTTTCGTTGAATCTACTACATTAAATTCCTTTTCAATAGAAAGGTTCATACAATAAAACCTGTCTATAACGATATTATAGGGACCTATAAAATGCATTGCTATAGAGAGTTTGAGGATTTGCGCATCCAATGTTTATGTACGTGTGCATATAATAATATAATAACATATTTTATAGCGTTTATTGATTCATCTTAGAAATAAGAGCTGATATAAAATTGATATAAAATTGTATTTTATAAACATATAAGATTGTATTTTATAAACATATAAAATCGTACTTTATAAACATATAAAATTGTATTTTATAAACATATAAAATATGCAATTTTACGTACCGATAAAAAAAATTTATGTTTATATTTTTAAGAAGTTCAAATTGAAAATTTTAGTTGAAAATTTTGTCAACATCGTCATTGACACCTTTAAATCGTTTTCATTTGCTATTCACTTTACTTTTCTCCACATTTCCAGTATCTTTTCTTTTTTCCCCAAAAAATAGCTATTATAGAATAAAAAATCCCATATTTTTAAGCAGCATGAATTTGCTTTTCCTCTTGTTCGATTTCGGAAATTATTTGTAGCTTTTCTTCAAATGCCAATGTTTTATACGTGCTATCCTAGATTCATGCTGTTAACACATCAAAAGCGAATTTCAAGGAACAAGTGGTCAGTCTGAAGTGGCAAATGCGAATGAACAGGTCAGTGGGTACCAGGAGTCAAAGGCAGCAAACATCTGTGCACATTTCAATCCAGACTGCCCCTCCTACAACAGGCTGCAGTTTCTTGCCCGTCCGTCCGATTCTCCTGCTATCCGACATTCTTTGGAAATCGGTGTCGTTTTCCGAGAAATAAAAAATCGGGATTACGCTGCACCAGCTTTCTAAAGATGAAAGATCATCGTTATAGACAAATGAGTCTAAAAAGTGATTATTGCTGCAGTCAGGTTGAAACTGCATTGAGCAAATAGGAATTCCATCGGGACCAAAGAAAATATAGTTATGGTTAGATTTATCGTTATATCTTTATACACAGGTCATACTGTATTATTATATGTAATCAGTG
>BGPR01002115.1:44247-59381 GCA_013235015.1 Araneus ventricosus
CGAAAAGTGAATGTACGCTATGTTCCGAAAAGTGAATGTACGCTATGTTCCAAAAAGTGAATGCACTCGACGTTATGAAAGTGAACGTTTACGACGTTCCGAAAAGTAAGTGTATGAAATTTTCCAAAATGTAATCTTACTCGACGTTTCGAAGCGTGAACGCACGCAACTTTCCGAAAAGTGAACGTGCGGGACGTTAAGAAAAGTCGACATATACGAAGTTCAGAAATTTAAATGTACACGACTTTTACATTTCGACACAGTAAAGTTCTATAGTTAGAATCTTAATATAAATATATTCTAGTTCATCGTCACTTTCATTTTTATTTCACTTTCATTTTTCCTCTAAAAAAAGCCACATTATCGTTTCTTTTTATCTCTAAGGCCATTGTCGGTTTCTCAATGTTTGGTAAAAAAAATATGATTAAATAGCATTTAGAGGGAGGAGAATTTACTTCCGAAGAATAATCTCAACTGGTGAAGACATTTCTTAGCTTTATTTTTCCTATTCCGACCGACAAGCAGCTTCTGACGAAGATTAAAAACATTCATTAATGACGGCGATGGTTCAATTCGATGAGACTTGTTGTCACTACCAGAAGAAAAATATCATTCTGTGGTAAATCTCGAGATTAAGGTCGATGTAGCACGAATGGAAATCTGAGCTTACGTCGGATTTCATTTAGCTTTTCTTCTTTTTATGTGCCACTTCTGAAGTTAGTGTATCAATCTGGGCTTTCTCTGCTGAAAGAACATCTTTCTTATATGATGAATTAACAGTTTTTGTTTCAACTTCTTTCTCAGATGGTCATTATCGTTATTACAATTAATCCGCTGGAAGGAAGCCGACTTGATACGGTTTATGGATAAATGCGTTTGTGGTGACTCCGTTTTGGCTTAAAATAAATTGATGAGAAATAAAAATGTATATAAATAGAAAAAACACAATACTGCACAGATCTACGGTGAAGACTGTAGGATATTTATTTATTTATTTAACTGCCACCAGCTTCCCATATCTGCCCAAAATGGTATACAGAGCTTGAAATTCGGCAGAGAAGATTCACACATCATACATGTCATAACATAATAAAACACAAGAAAGGCGCAGTTCGTGTCCGCGTCGTGGATTTTTCGTGAAAACGTCGGGATAAAAACATAAAACAAGTGTTTCGTATGAATATGTAATTTAATTATCAATCTGATTAATGCAATATTTACACAGAGTAGTATAATGGTTACAGAATAGATAAATCACAAACTACCACAGCCCCTTGCTACATGCGATAAACTTGTAATTTATCTTTTCGATAACCATTATACTACTCTGTGTAAATATTGTATTAAAGAGATTGATAATTAAATTACATATTAATACGACATACTTGTTTTAAGATTTTATCCCGACGTTTTCACGAAAAATATACGGCGCGGACCCGAACTGCGCCTTTGTTATGTTTTATTTAGAGTAGCTTTTGATAGCGAAATCTGTTGGCAGTATATAGAACTACAATTCGCGTATGCGTAGTAAAATATTATTTACAACAAATGCTCATATTTCCTGTAATATTCAAATTTTTGAATTCAAATTTTACTACAATGTTTCTTTTACGCATTGTCAAGTACTCTGTAAGTTTCGTACAAGTCGAAAGGAAACTCTGCTTGTTATAATCAAAAAACATGCAGAGTTTGAAATTTCAATTTAAAACCGATTTTCACTTATATTCTGATAAATATTTTTATTGTCTCACTTTGTGTCCTAGTAATACTCCTCACGTTCTTTAAAATGACACATGAATCAACCTCCTAGCTAAACGCGTTTCCACGCTACACTTATTTATAACCTTACATAAGGCTAATTCATAACGCATACGCTTACATTGTTACGATGACGTCGCAAGCAAAACAAATACTATGCGACAAACTCTTACTGATATGATCTATCCTTTGTGGGGTCTTTTCGCATTATTATTTTCGTGGTTATTAGCGATTCAAATCTGACGGTATTTTGTCACACATGGAAAAAAGACTGACTATCATTGTAACGAGCGGAAAGACGTTTTCACGTCAAAAAATTACAGTTTCATAAAGCAATAATATATAACATGCATGTCAACATTCAGAAAAATTACGACAAATGATTACAAAATAAAATAAAAAGTCTAAACTAAGACTAGCAATTAAAATTAAACATAATTAATATAGGACACAAAATAATATTTCAATAAGCGATAAGATTGACCAAATAAGAATATATAAAAAATTTGTCAGAATAAAGTATCGTAAGCAAAACGAAGTACACGCAAATATAAAGTAGCGAAAAATTTGAAAAAGATTAACTTCAGACTAAGAAAAAATAAGTAATTCTTTTATAATCTCCAGTTATAAATGTTGATGAATGTTTATACAATATAAATAGTATTCAAATACAAAAACTATAAATTTCTATGAAACCAGCAATATTTTTGTTGAAAATGTTGAAAAAACGAAAGAAAGAGAGTGACTTGATTGATTATTATGTTTCTCGGGCTTAATTAATAGTTTTTATCGTATAGTAATTGAAAATAATCAGTCAATGAAAAAAATGCTTAAAAATTCACTAATAGGCAGATTATTCTAGTTAGCCTGCTTACGAAGAAAAAATAAACTTGAAGTAGTCGCGTCTTTTTTATATCACTTTTTGTTTCGTTAAAAGTTTAACGGCAAATACAATAATTAATAATTTTAATCGGCTTAGCTTTTAGAATTTAATCTTTTCTCTTGGTGAATTTGAATATTTATTTTCTAAACGAAGACAAAATTTATTTTTGTTTAAATTGTGGTCTCTTTACAGAAAATGAGAAACAAATAAACTTCAAAACTTACCCAACAAATTTTGTTGTGGTGCATGATGTTTAATTAGGAAAAACATAAGAAGAGAGTAATTTTATTCGACTGTTGGTTTTTATTAATACAATATAAAAAGAAATTCTGAAAAAAATCAATCGCAATATTTTAAAACTGTATAGAAGTTTTTCAGAATGGTTAAACATTAAAAAATTAGGATTATTCGATCTAACTCCTAGACCTACGAGTTTATTTAGCCTCCAAATTTGATGGCTCATACTATTTTGGGCATTTATTGTTATTTTAATCAATATAAGAGAGTAAAATAAACCTGATTTACTTCTCATGTTCTTTTAAATTAATTAAATTGATATTTTGAATTAATTACAGAATTTTAAATAATAAAATTTCTGTAATTCGATGCACAAGTCACACACGTTATTGCATGCAAAGAGATGAAAGTATTCCTCTTAAGAACAATGCAAAGAAAAAGGTCAGTGGTAATAAAAAGCCGGTAGTATGCACTTAAGAGCAAAAATTATCATTTTTCACTTTCTCGTATACAAAGTCTATAAAGAGAAAGTATTGTAACCGTCAGAAAATTCGAACTCGAGATTTTGACGAATCTCCACGTTTTAGACCTCCCTGAGTCCGAAAAACACAATTTTGGAATTATGTATGTCTGTGTGTCTGTGAACACAATAACTCGAAAACTATTAGAGCTACGGGGATGAAATTTGGTATGTGCTGTTTAAACATAATTTGTAGGTTTCTTTCAAATTTTGGACAAAATCCCTCAACGGGAAGTCTATCTGTCCGCGTTCATGCGAACACGATAACTCAAAAACTTAATAGATAGATAGATAATATTTGGTAAAAAGTTTTATCATTAGGAATGTAGGTTCGTATCAAATTTTGTACCAAATCCATCAAAAGGCTGACTGTCTGTCTGTATAATCGCATACTTGTGAACACGTTAACTCCTAAACGCTGTGTCTTGGATAAATAAAAATTGCTATGAGGTCTGCTAACATTAAATGTAGAGCCGTGCCCAATTTTCATTTCAATCGGTAGAAAAAAGGCGTTCAAATTGAATATTCGTTTTCTTCGCCATTCTACGATGCAAAAAAGGGCGCGACCGATTCGTGCGTTTTTCCCCGCCTATGTTAGGGAATGATGGATGTTACGAGTGCTAGGTGTATTTTTCCGACCCGTGCTAGGGCGGATACGAGCAAGTCTTGGGAAGACCCTTCCAGCTGGTTTACTTCAGAACTCTTTATATGCAATAATTTAATTTAACATTTAAATGTTTATGACCACTATTAGTATCTATTGCATTCCTATGCAACTTACCATTTATAATTAACCCTTAAATGCCCAATGTTGCCTTTAAGAAACACTGTTGGAAATTATACGCCGTTTTCTTTTCTTCAGTCTCCTTATTCAATCTTCTAACCAATCACAAGCTATTGTGATGATGTCATAATGCAATACGTCACTGCGTGACATCATATATATATATATATATCCCATGATTCCTTTCATGGAAAGCCGGTAAGAGGTTTAGTGATGTACTTTGAACTGTGCTTGTGAAACGTCCTTCTATGTCTGTGTCTTTGTCTTATGTGCTATGTGTTTAAAATAAGCGATGATCAAACCAGTTTCTCGAACTCTACTAATTTCCCCTTCAAACACACCCAATTTTGTCTTCTTAAATCTTCAGAATAAGACTGAAGCTCTAATGCCTTTTCTGGCCATTAGGAGACATTTTGAAATTTTTATTAAATCAATTTACAATACATAGATGGCAGCCTGATTGCTGATAAAAAATAATAAATTCCCCTTTTTCATTCGAGGCTGCATCTTTTTTTTTAGCTTTGTTTGTGTGCTTGAGAATACCCTATTTTTTCTACAATGTTGAAGGAAACTCCTTAGTCGTATTATTAGTTATTAAAATTCATCTCGTTTAATATTATAGAATTTTATTATGGAAATTTTTTTCTAAAATAAAGCCCAATGTTTTCAGTTGGTAACGAACTGTTTTTAGCCATAAACCATACTTAAGCAAAAAAAGGATTTTTTAAAGTATTTTCCCTTTTTTTCATTCAAGAAATAAAAGTAAAAAATAACAGTTTTAAATCATTTTTTTAAAAATTAGGCTTTTAAAGGTTAAACTTTCTTCTATTAACATAATTAAAATACATATGGTACTCTTCTGAAAAGGGCATTCCAACAAAACAATCAAGGAACTAACCATCATGAACGACGATCTTTCACGACGAAAAAGTCATATACCTAGGGTTTCTACTTGACAGTAAGCTCGCCTTCGGTAAACCTGTCGCTTACATAGCTGATAAATTTTGGAACAAATACCAACCTTCCCAGCGGCGCAAACGTCTTTCTCCGTTTCTCATGTTTAGTTCAAAAGCAGATTGCTCGTATTTATATGCATATTTTCTTAAACAATCATGGGTAAAGTATTCTTAAGATTTCAGAGATATAATTAAATACAAAAAAATCTATCCATTTCTTTAAAAGCTAAGTTTTCTAACCTGACAGCTAAAAGTACAAAAGATTTGGGTGCTCAGAGGGTTAATCATTCCCTTCATTGGAAAACACTCCCAGCTTCCATTAAGAAACAATGTCTGGCTGTGCAAGCAAGCACTTCATCCTATTTTAACATATGCAGACCCAGACTGTGCTAAATCCTTTTGTCTGAAGTCTTTTACTGAAACCTCAAAATTAGCGAAACCCTCTAACAACTCACTCCTAAGACTAATTCTCAGGGCTTCTAAAGCCAAATTTAAAATGCCCTTGAGCTAAATTCCTCATGTTTTCACGCGGCCCCTTTTAAACACACTGATTGAGAAAAATGTACTAGCACTCGCACTTACACGAATATTTAAGTCAGGAAATTAAGGTATCCGACTAGGTTCGGAGCAAAACTTTTTAAAAAGCATGCACAAAAAGATTTACAGAGCTAAATAACAAAAATAGGCTTAAATAATCACAATTAAAAATAAAGATTCATATATCATCAGTAGGTTTTGAAAATAAAGAATTTTTTAAAAAGAATTTTAATAAAAATTCCAATGTTAAGAAAAACAGCATAACTGAAAAAATATGGGACATATTTAATTTTAATTTCGCATGCCTACTTTCCAAACTATCTAGAATGTAATGGATCGCAAGATAAAATTTATTGTAATAAATAAATATTTTATGAACATTCAAAGTTGGCGTCATTGATTTTTTGCCACAATTGTCCTATATGTCAAACTGAAAGTGACTGAAAAACATGACTAAATAAAGCTACCATAAAATCTGCAGTCTATTACACCCTTAAACGGTTTTGACACATGTGTACCAAATTTCAACGAATTTTAATGAACTGTTTAGGAGATATCACGATTTTCGTGGACAAATTTTAGTGAAATTTTCATTTTTGAGAAAGTGCATTGGTAAATATATATAATAACACATTAGTTGAAATAAATATCAAGGAATAAAATATTCAAGGAATAAGAATAAAAACAAAGACTGTTTTAGAATCTTCAAAGTTGTGGCTTTATTAGGATTTTTCTTCGAAAATCGCTTTTTCAACCTAGTCGGATACCTTAAGTCAAGAAATTAATGCTCGATCACGACTGTGACTGAATCATTATACGCATGAGGGGAATTGAATTATATCTATAATAAGACACCCCACTGATTAAGAAAAATTTTATATGGGTTGTCCCTGCTCCCTATCCTAAGTTTATATCAAGTTCTTTTAATTACATAGTTAATTTTAGCTGATTATATTGCTTTTAGGTTTATCCTGGACTTAAGGGGGGGGGAATGTTTAGTGTCCTAAATTTTACTAGGCATTTGCCCTTGGGGAATCCCAACTGGTACTTTTGTTTTCATTCCTTTTATTTTTAAAGCTTGGTTATTTTATTCTTCTATTTTTATTATTGCTTGACGGTGTGGACTTTTGTGGATTTTGTTGCTCTCCTGTTTCTAATGTCCCTTTTGTAAGATTTTTAATTATTACTTTACAAAAATTGTTATTGCTACCTCCTTTTCACTGGCGTAGTTTGTTGGGCATGTAATTTTATTTTATTCATTTGGGTATACTCCGGGGGCTCCTCTTTTTAAATATTACGAATATTTTTAATGTTGTCTCCAGATCGGAATTAAAATCAAACTAAAATTTAATTAATTTATGGTTCTCATCAAGTGTACTATCGATTCATAGTATGTGTACTATCATGACATATTTGGGCGGGTTTTTTATCATATGTTTGTGTGTATGTGTTTTAGTTTAATTATTTTATTTTTGTTGTTGCCCCTTTTCTTTTGCAGTGTTTGTAACGTTCTGTGCTGTGTTTGTGATGTTTTTGGGTGTGTCGTGTCATATTGCCTTATTTTTATTTCCTTTATATTTCCCCACGGGTCTTCTGAAGGCTTTACACCCTTTCGGGTAGGCCGGACCGGTGTAGGTTTTAAATACAAAAAATGTTTATAATAAGGACCGTTCGTCTGTCTCCTCCTTTAGTTCACTTTTGTAACATTTTTGGAATTATTAGTTTCCCCATGTTTTGAAATACAGTCCACTGCTTTTTGGCGGCCTTATTATCACCAGTTTGTATTTTACACTTTCTCCAGTTCTAATAAATCTCTTTTTATTATACACTTTTATTTAACTTGATTTATTTCATAATTGTAAAGATGGAATTTTCTGATAGGTTTCACTCAGTTCCTGATGTCTTAAAATATTAAAATTTTGCAAGAATACGTGTTATAGATGACAGTACTCTATTTTATGTTTTCTATGTTTTCAGAGGCTCAATCATCAATCTATTGAATAAATTAATTCATTTTAATTTAATTCAAGTAGTGCCACCTGGTGCTGAATTTCAAAAAAGGTTCTTTAAAAAGTTATTTATTTATTTATTTAGAAAATGCACACTACAGAACAAACTCAATTTACAGAGTGCATGATACAGAAACAAACACTAAAATAGCCGTAAGACGCAGATCAATAGAAACAACAAATAGACACAGAAATCACTAAAAAACACAACACAAATTTAAAAAGCGCACAAAATAAAAACACTTCAAGAACACAAAATCCGCAAACATTCAAAATTAAGAACACCATAAGACATATTGAACGCATCAAGATCTTCAGAGTACCTGTTAAAAATTGTGTAAAATTTATAAATAGAAAAATTACGTATGTATTTAAACCTGGTAAATACATTTACAAATAAACAACTCTTCCTCAGACTTTAGTCGTCACAGCAGTATTTATAATAATAAATGAATTGTAAATTAAAGGCTACATAGGTGAGTATAATTGAAATTAAAAAATTTCGACTTTTTAGCACATTAATAAATATGTATTTTTAAAAACTATTTTCATTAAATTTATTTCCCTTCGGTATTGCTGTTAAGAGTACCAGAAACTTCCAAAATAAAAATATATCGAGTTAATTTGATTTGCAGTTTCTTAAATTTATTCTTAACTGAAATTTCAAATAAAATAAATTACAATGTACTTAATGCAATCGGAAATTTAAAAAATATGCAAATACACTTGCGTATTTTTCTCTATGGAGTTATTTAATTGTTTTCTCATAAATTCATCTATTTACAACACCCTGACAGATTATACGTCCATTTTCTTTCTTCTTTTAAAAGTTTGCTTACTTTTCCTCAATTTTAGCAAGAAATGGCATTTTTCAAACGATATTTCAGCCTTATAAGGGGGTGGAAAGATTGCAGGAAAACACGATCCCATACTCGCTACGCCCCTTAAAGTTGGCAGCTTGTTATTTTGTAAACTCTGTGTGTTTGCTCTTGACTACTTTAAAACATCCTGGCGTATAGTTCGCTTCTCAAGAAGAAAAAAGAATTTACCAAAACTTTTAAAAAGGAATTAGACTTTGCTTTCCCCTGAGTTCTAAAATTTATCACACTGAACATAATTATCTAGAACTTGTATTAGCACAGAATATTTTATTTTTTCCATCTCTTTTATTCTTGTCTTTTCTTTACAAAAGAAAAATCTATCGGAAAATAACCGATCAAAATAATTTTGAATTTTCGTATGTTTGTATTTTTTAAAACTGTTCTCAGCTTTAAATGTATTATATATTACTTCTAGCGCTATCGTGAAACGTAAGAAATTAACCGGTTTCACTAGTCTACAATGGTTCTGAAACAACGGCCAAATTATTATTTTTATTATTAATTCCGATAGTTATTTAAATATCTGCACGTAAAAGTCCCACCATGTACCATTTTCGTGTTAGAGTATCAGAAAATGGCACCATTCACTAATTTCTTATGATTTTCTCAATGTCACGTATGATAACTCCACCTTCTTTCCACCATTTCTGCATGTTGGCAAAACTGTTTGGCAACGCTGCACCCCTACCTTATCCGTTTTTTTAGCTATTCCAGCAAAGAGGCGTTTTTTTGGATAGTGCGGTTGTGTATTTACAGTTACAATTTATGTTGCAAATGGCAGTTCCTTAGCGTAGATCTTGCAAAAACTCAGCCCGATAAGTTTTGTTATATTTGTGGACGATTTATATTAAAATCAAAAAGTAGGCATTTAACATAAGAAGCATAAAAAGCTTTTTTCTGTATTTTGATTGCAAAGTTGGCGATCAAGATAATAGTTTGTCTCCTCAAGTGTGTTCCTTAAGTTGCAATGTGACCATTTTTCAGTGGATGAAAGGCAGAAGCTCAGCACCATTTGTTGTCCCTGAGGTCTGGTAGGAACCTTAAAATCATTTTGATGATTGTTATTTCTGTCTAAAGAACACAAGAGGAAATTCAAAAAAAATCAGAAAATTGAATATCCGAATATCTCATCTGCACTCTGACCTGTTCCTTATGGAAGCGGTTTACCAATACCAACTCCGTCATTGAATTGGAAACATAATAACCTTCAAGACACATTTGTTGAAAATGTAGATGTATCTGAACATATTTGTGACCCTACTTTTAGAGAGACTTCGATTGCAGCCCAATTTATTCGTTAAAATGAACTTCATGATTTGGTGCTTGAACCGGGCCTATCAAAACAACAGCCGGAACTTCTCGGCTCCAGATTGAAAGAATGCAATCTTTTGCAGGGGAACAAGCATTACATATTTCCGAAAGAGAAGTGTAGTATACTCAACGTTTTACAAAAAGGAATGTTCTTTATGAGTTTGTTTTGACATAGATAGATTAGTGAAGGAGCTACTTATCCAACAAACTCTCAAGACGAAGTATAGATCATTCAATCACATTCCTAGAGACTAACGAAGATGTAATTAAAAGTCAAAATACAACACCGTCACATATTCCAGCCTAGAAATAGATACTTCCAAAGATTCACCACCCGGAAACAGAAATTCGATGAATACCCAGTTGAGCAGCAGAGCTCATTAGCTACAAATCGAGTAAGAACCTACGTAATGGTTCTTCTAAATACAGCATATAAACTGTATTACTTCACAATGGAAGTAAGAAACCATCTATATCTTTTACTCATTCAGCTTCCATGAAGGAAATGTATGCTGATATGGAGTTGGCACATTTGTGGGGATTTAAAGGTCATACCTATAATAATGTGTATTCAAGGTGGACTTACAAAGTATTATTGTTTTTATGTTTATCCCCTACGCTACGCAACGAGCTGCCCACTTACTTTATTATATCACTACAAGGAACCAAGCCCACAATTCATAGTCCACTGGTGGAAGAGTGTCTTATCCAGCAAACTCTCAAGACGAAGTATAGATCGTTCAATCACATTCCTGGAGACTAACGAAGATGTAATTAAATGTCAAAATACAGCACCGTCACATATTCCAGCCTAGAAATAGACACTTCCAAAGATTCACCACACGGAAACAGATATTCGATGAATACCCATTTGAGCAGCAGAGCTCATTAGCTTAAAAGCAACAACCAGCCACCACCAAATCTTCCGTAATTCATTCGGAAAATTCACCCTTCACATCACTGCCAACCCTGTAGCAACAATTCCAGCGATCCCTAAATATAAATAACAAGACAGAACAAAAAAAACCAGTCCCACAATTTTTAGGATGGTTGCGACAATAATCATCAATATAACCGGTTGTAATACATTATTCAATTCTTCTTTATCGTCGCATCGAACACCACTGTCAACCCCGAATCATGGAGCTGCAACTGTATGAAGCAATGTAACTAAAGGAAACATTCTGCCCTTTCACTGCACTCATACGATAACTCCTCTTGTATATATTTTATATTATACTCGTATGTTGTTGTTTCTTATTCCACTTGTTCTAGTCCTCAGCTAGACCAAGTCCAAGAGTCCGCTCGCCCACAGAAAATCACGAACCAGCGCAGAACTCTCAAAGAGGTTCATCGGGGGCCCTCTGCCTAAACCCCGGACGCTTCTCCGACTATCCTGGGCGACAGACGATGCAGTATCCAAAACTATAGGCGAACGATTCATCAGTAACCCGGGAAATGAGCTGGCTGATCACTTTGCAAAAATTGCTTCTTCTTGTGGGGCCGATATGTCTATACCTGCTCCTTATTCTTACGTAAAAAGAGTTTGTAAGGAATTCCTTATGAACGAGTGGAACTCATACTGGAAAAATTTCACCACTGGCAAACGTACAAAAGAAATTCTTCCGTCACCAAATCTGGACTTATTGACTAGCAACAAATATGTCATTTATCTGTTTACCAATCATGGACCTTTTCCAGCATATCTGTGCAGGTTCAAGATTTTGAACAATCCTGATTGTTTGTGTGGTGAGCATGGAGATGTTGACCATTATTTGACTTCATGTATGTTACCAAGGACTATCATTTACTACTTCCGACAGGTGCTGCTCGGACTCACTGGACTAGAAAACTTTCTAAAAACCATTTATTTTCAAACAGGTTGAAGTCAATTTTTGAAATTTCTAGGAAAATTTGTGATGATTTGCAGCGTTTGTGATCTGAATTGTATATATATATATATATTGTTATGTAAGTAATCACTTGATTTAGTTTCTATTTTTTATCATTATTATTATCCATTTTTGTTTCTTGTGTTTTGCAACGTTGGTTTTGTATTGTAGCACCGTTGGTGTTTTTGTGTTGTATGTGTTTGTGTTTGTGTATGTTTTTGTCTGTGTTTCTATGGATTTTTTTGCACGTAGCTCTGTAATCCATACCCTCCAAATATTGTAACTTTTTTCTTTCATGACTGGTCTGGCTTCTCCCCGTCGATCCTTGCTGACTCTAAATCCTTTGGGTGAGTCGGTCGGAGTGGGTTATGTATGTATGGTAAAGGAGGAGAGTGCAACTTCTGTTGGCACTAGACCTTGGATGCCCGATGGGAGAAGTCTGACTTTGTCCATTGCCTTTATGCTTTAGGTGGGTATAATGGAATGGCCGTCACACCTTGGGTGACCCTGCCAGGAGAAAAAACTCCAGACGTGCATCGCCCATTCCACCCAGGGCCGCCACCACCGCCACGATGAAGCAGCATAATTTATACTCGTATTGTAACCCTCTATGTACTTTTCATTTTCTTCTTCTTTGTTCATGTATAATTATGTTCCCTTTTATGTGTTTTTATATCTCATGATGTATTTTTTTGCTTTTGCTTTTCAATAAGCATCATACATACTCATCCAACAGACAGGGAGCCGTTTAGGCTCCGAATTCGGGGTATGCTGTGGTGTTATGGGGGAAAGCACAGCAACAGAGCAACATATTGTAAAAAAGGATAGGTCAAGCAGAACGCCTGTTCAACCTGGAACTAATAATGTAAAGTATACCCCCTTGTTGAACCGGAAAAGATGCTTCTTCCTCCACGTCACATTAAATTAGGACTGTTTAAAAGTTTTGTGAAGGCCTTAGTCAAAAAAGGTGGAATTTTTAAGCATTTAAGAGGACTTTTTCCCCAATTGAGTGAAGCCAATTTTTTTAAAATATTTTTGTTGGATCTCAGATTAGCAAGTTGATATAAGACCTTGTTTTTGAAAGTAAGCTTAATCAAAAGGAATTATAAACTTGGAAATCGTTTGGGAAAGTGGTAAAAGAATTATTGGGGAAAAAAAGATCAAAATTATGAAATCCTAATAGAAGAGCTTTATAAGTCCTACCTAATCTTGGGGTGCCGAATGTCGCTCAAAATGCACTTCTTACATTTAAATTTAGACTTCTTTCCGAAAAATCTTGGGGTGGTTAGCGAAGAACAAGGGGAAAAATTCCATCAAGACGTTAGGGTTAAGGAGACCCTTTATCAAGGCCGCTGAGACCCAGCAATGATGGTTGATTAGTGCTAGTTCCTTAAGACAGAAGATTTGACACCACATAAGAGAAAAAAGTAATAATATTTTATTGTATTTAGTGAATTTTTAATGTTTTTATGTTTTATTTAGTCTAAAATATGTGTATAATCTCAATCAACGGTTTTCTATAGCAAATTAATGAGATTGATGACAATAAAACATGTGTTATAAATGCTTTTGTTTATATTTTCCAGTACTGATAAACAGACATAACAAAAAAACTGTAAATGTTTGAGCTTCCTCACAATCATTTTTGGATTCTATGTTGCGGAATTAGTTGTAAATAGTTAATTTCATCTCTGTTACACGAAAAAACAATTTTCGTAGACCAATGTTTCTTTTTGCATACGGTGAACAAGACAAAAGTTTCATTAGAGCAAAAATATTTCAAACAAAAACTATTCATTCCTGCACAGATTTTTAGCGCTCATTTAGGAGGTTAACATTTAACTGGCAAAAAACTATTCATTCCTACACAGCTTTCTTAGCGCTCATTTAGGAGGTTAACATTTAACTGGCAAAAAACTATTCATTCCTACACAGCTTTCTTAGCGCTCATTTAGGAGGTTAGCGTTTTTAACTGGCAAAAAACTATTTCATTCCTACACAGCTTTCTTGGCCTTGGGATTAACATTGCTAGTAAAAACCTAACCTGTTCCTGGCTCTTAGCTCATTTAGAGGTTAAGCATTTAACTGGAAAAACTACTTCATTCTCCCAGCTTTCTTAGCCTCATTTAGGAGTTAGCATTTCTCTAACTGAAAAAAACTATTCATTCTGAAGCTTTCTGTCATTTTAGGAGATTAAACATTTTAACTGGCAAAAAACTAACTTCAATTTCCTCCCCAGCTTTCTTAGCGCTCATTTAGGAGGATGTATTTCTTTGGCAAAAACCTATTCATTCCTACACAGCTTTCTTAGCGCTCATTTAAGTTAAACGTTGGCTATTAAAAGCAGTCCATTCACAGCTCTTAGCTCATTTAGGAGGATAACATTTATTCCTTAGCTATTAAATTTCCTACCCACAGCCTCCTTGGCAACTCATTTAGGAGGATTAACATTTAGGCTGGCAAAACTAATTTCCACAGCTTTCTTGACTCGATTTACAGGAGGTTGGCGTTAACTGGAAAAGCTGAGCAATTTCGAAGCATAGCACTCCATTTTAGAGTTAAGCATTTAGCGAAAAGAACTATTCATTTCTGCGGCAAATCGTTTAGAGTTAACATTTAACTGTAAAACTATTCCAGTCCCACAGCTTTCATGCGCTCATTTAGGTATTTAGCCCCTGGCAAAGAAATGTTCACCTGACTTTCATAAGCTCATTTAGGAGATTCATTTAACTGGCAAAAACTATTCGATTTCCTACAAAAGCCTGCCAAAACGCTCATTTAGAGTTAACATTTGTTCGCGTAAATATTGTCATTCCTACACAGCTTTCTTAACTCATTTGAGTTAACAGTGGCAAAACTATTCCATTCCTGCGGCTTTCTTAGCGCTCATTTAGGAGTTAACATTCCCCAACGCTGGCAAAAAGTATTCATTCCTGCAATGTAGCGCTCATTTAGGAGGTTAACATTGGCTGGCTGGCAACTATTTCATTCCTGCAGCTTTCTTGTTTAGGGAGGTTAACATTTGTGGCAAAACTATTCAATTTCCTACACTGGCATGGCGGCTCGGTGGGAGGTTAACGTTTAACTGGCAAAAACTATTCATTCCTACCTTTTCTGGCGCTCATTTAGGAGGTTGGCATTTAACTGGAAAAAAACTATTCATTCCTACACAGCTTTCTTAGCACTCATTTAGGAGGTTAGCATTTAACTGGCAAAAAACTATTCATTCCTACACAGCTTTCTTAGCGCTCATTTAGGAGGTTAACATTTAACTGGCAAAAAACTATTCATTCCTACACAGCTTTCTTAGCGCTCATTTAGGAGGTTAACATTTAGCTGGCAAAAAACTATTCATTACTACACAGC
>BGPR01002115.1:104381-145736 GCA_013235015.1 Araneus ventricosus
AGAAGTTTTTCAGAATGGTTAAACATTAAAAAATTAGGATTATTCGAACTAACTCCTAGACCTACGAGTTTATTTAGCCTCCAAATTTGATGGCTCATACTATTTTGGGCATTTATTGTTATTTTAATCAATATAAGAGAGTAAAATAAACCTGATTTACTTCTCATGTTCTTTTAAATTAATTAAATTGATATTTTGAATTAATTACAGAATTTTAAATAGTAAAATTTCTGTAATTCGATGCACAAGTCACACGCGTTATTGCCTGCAAAGGGATGATAATATTCCTCTTAAGAACAATGCAAAGAAAAAGGTCAATGGTAATAAAAAGCCGGTAGTATGCAATTAAGAGAAAAAATTATGATTTTCCGATTTCTCGTATACGAAGTATACAAAGAGAAAGTATTGTAATCGTCAAAAAATTCGAACTCGAGATTTTGACGAATCTCCACGTTTTAGACCTCCCTGCGTCCGAAAAACACAATTTTGGAATTATGTCTGTCTGTCTGTGAACACGATAACACAAAAACTATTAGAGCTACAGGGATGAAATGACATTGGTATGTGATCTTTGCACATAACTGGTAGGTTTCTATCAGATTTTGGACAAAATCTGTCCACGGGAAGTCTGCCTGTCCGTGTTCCTGCGAACACGATAACTCAAAAACTTAATAGATAGATAGATAATATTTGGTGAAAAGTTTTATCATCAAGAATGTAGGTTAAATTTTGTACCAAATCCATCAAAAGGCTCATTGTCTGTCTGTATAATTGCATACTTGTAAACAAGATAACTCCTAAACGCAGTGTCGTGGATAAATAAAAATTGCTATGAGGTTTACTAACATTAATTGTAGAGCCGTGCCCAATTTTCATTTCAATCGGTAGAAAAAAGGCGTTCAAATTGAATATTCGTTTTCTTCGCCATTCTACGATGCAAAAAAGGGCGCGACCGATTCATGCGTTTTCCCCCGCCTATGTTAGGGAATGATGGATGTTACGAGTGCTAGGTGTATTTTTTCCCACCCGTGCTAGGGCGGATACGAGCAAGTCTTGGGAAGACTCTTACAGCTGGTTTACTTCAGAACTCTTTATATGCAATAATTTAATTTAACATTTAAATGTTTATGACCACTATTAGTATCAATTGCATTCCTATGCAACTTACCATTTATAATTAACCCTTAAATGCCCAATGTTACCTTTAAGCAACACTGTTGGAAATTATACGCAGTTTACTTTCCTTCAGTCTCCTCATTCAATCTTCTAACCAATCACAAGCTATTTTGACGATGTCATGATGCAATACGTCACTGCGTGACATCATATATATATATATATATATATATATATATCCCATGATTCATTTCATGGAGAGCCGGTAAGAGGCTTAGTGATGTACTTTGAACTGTGCTTGTAAAACGTCCTTCTATGTCTGTGTCTTTGTCTTATGTGTTTAAAGTAAACGATGATCAAACCAGTTTCTCGAACTCTACTAATTTCCCCTTCAAACACACCCAATTCTGTCTTCTTAAATTTTCAGAATAAGACTGATGCTCTGATGCCTTTTCTGGCCATTACGAGACATTTTGAAATTTTTATTAAATCAATTTACAATACATAGATGGCAGCCTGATTGCTGATAAAAAATAATAAATTCCCCTTTTTTCATTCGAGGCTGCATCTTTTTTTTTAGCTTTGTTTGTATGCTTGAGAATACCCTATTTTTTCTACAATGTTGAAGGAAACTCCTTAGTCGTACTATTAGTTATTAAAATTCATCTCGTTTAATATTATAGAATTTTATTAGGGAAATTTTTTTGCAAAAATAAAGCCCAATGTTTCCAGTTGGTAACGAACTGTTTTTATCCATAAACCATATTTAAATCAAAAAAGGATTTTTTAAAGTATTTTCCCTTTTTTTTCATTCAAGTAATAAAAGTAAAAAATAACAGTTTCAAATAATTTTTTTTTAAAAATTAGGCTTTTAAAGGTTAAAATTTGTTATATTAACATAATTAAAATACATATGGTACTCTTCTGAAAAGGGAATTCCAACAAAACAATCAAGGAACTAACCATCATCAACGACGATCTTTCACGATGAAAAAACCTAGATGATGATAAAACCTAGTTGATGATATACCTAGGGCTTCTACTTGACAGTAAGCTAGCCTTCGGTAAGCCTGTCGCTTACATAGCTGAAAAATTTTGGAACAAATATCAACCTTCCCAGCGGCGCAAACGTCTTTCTCCGTTTCTCATGTTCAGTTCAAAAGCAGATTGCTCGTATTTATATGCATATTTTCTTAAACAATCATGGGTAAAGTATTCTTAAAATTTCAGAGATATAATTAAATACAAAAAAATCTATCCATTTCTTTAAAAGCTAAGTTTTCTAACCTGACAGCTAAAAGTACAAAAGATTTGGGCGCTCAGAGGGTTAATCATTCCCCTCATTGGAAAACACTCCCAGCTTCCATTAAGAAACAATGTCTGGCTGTGCAAGCAAGCACTTCATCCTATTTTAACATACGCAGAACCAGACTGTGCTAAAACTTTTTGTTTTTTGTTCTTTTACTGAAACCTCAAAATTAGCGAAACCCTCTAACAACTCACTCCTAAGACTAATTCTCAGGGCTTCTAATGCCAAATTTAAAATGCCCTTGAGCTAAATTCCTCATGTTTTCACGCGTCCCCTTTTAAACACACTGATTGAGAAAAATGTACTGGCACTTGCACTCACATGAATATTTAAGTCAAAAAATTAAGGTATCCGACTAGGTTCGGAGAAAAAAATTTAAAAAAACATGCACACAAAAAAGATTTACAGAGCTAGATAACAAAAATAGGCTTAAAAAATCACAATTAGAAATAAAAATTCATATATCATCAGCAGGTTTTGAAAATATTTTTTTCAAGAGTTTTAATAAAAATTTCAATGTTAAGAAAAACAGTATAACTGAAAAAATATGGAACATATTAAATTTTAATTTCGCATGAGAACTCCTCAAACTCTCAAGAATGTAATCGGCCGCAAGATAAAATTTATTTTAATAAATAAATATTTTATGACCATTCAAAGTTGGCGTCATTGATTTTTTGCCAAAATCCTATATGTCATTATCCTATATGTCAAACCGAAGGTGACTGAAAAACAAGACTAAATAAAGATATCATAAAATCTGCGGGCAGTTACACCTTCAAAGGTTTTTAACATATGTGTACGAAATTTCAAAGAATTTTAATGAATTGTTTTGGAGATATCTCGTTTTTCGCGGACAAATTTTAGAGAAATTTTCATTTTTCTGAAAACGAATTTAAGCGTTTTGCACGTATTTTTCCATTTCTCAAACTGAGTTCAAAAGCAGGTATTCATGTTCGTACATATAATTTATTAAACTACCACGGATAAAATATTCTTAAAATTTCAAAGACTTTATTAAATGCAAAAAAGATCCAATTATTCAAATTAAAAGCATATTTTTATTACTTTAAATTTAGTACATCAAAATAGCAAACCGCTCAGAGAGTTAAAAAATATAATAACGCATTAGTTCAACTAAATATCAAGGAATAAAAATAGAAACAAAGACTGTATTTAGAATTTTCACAGTTGTGACTTTAGTTTTAGATCATAAAAAAATTTAGAATTTTTCTTCGAAAATCGCTTTTTTAACCTAGTCGGATACCTTAAGTCAAGAAATTAATACTCGATCACGATTGTGACTGAATCATTATATGAGGGGAATTGAATTATATCTATAATAAGACACCCCACTGATTAAAAAAAATTTTATACGGCTTGTCCCTGCTCCGTATCCTAAAATATATCAAACCTTTGTTTTCATTCCTTTTATTTTTGAAGCTTGATTATTTTATTCTTGTATTTTTATTATTGCTTGACTGGCGTGGACTTTTGTGGATTTTGTTGTTCTCCTTTTTCTGATGTCCCTTTTGCAAGATTTTTAATTATTACTTTACAAAAATTGTGATTGCTTCCTCCTTTTCACTGGTGTATTTTGCTAGGCTTGTACTTGTATTTTATGCATTTGCATATACTCCGGGGGCTCCTCTTTTTAAATATTACGAATATTTTTAATGTTGTCTCCAGATCGGGATTAAAATCAAACAAAATTGAATTAATTTATGGTTCTCTCCAAGTTTACTATCGATTCACAGTATGTGTACTATCATGGCATATTTGGGCGGGGTTTTTTCCTTATGTGTTTGTGTTTTAGTTTACTTATTTTATTTTTGTTGTTGCCGCTTTCCTTTTGCAGTTTTTGTAACGTTCTGTGCTGTGTTTGTGATGCTTTTGTGTGTGTCGTGTCATATTGCCTTATTTTTATTTCCTTTATTTTTCCCCACCGGTCTGCTAAAGGCTTTACACCCTTTCGGGTAGGCTGGGCCAGTGTGGGTTTTAAATAAATATTTTTTCTATAATAAGGACCGTTCGTCTGTCTCCTCCGTTACTTCACTTTTGTAGCCTTTTGAAATCATTCATTTCCCCATATTTTGAAATACAGTCCACTGCTATTTGGCCACCTTATTATCACCAGTTTTTATTTTATATTTTCTCCAGTTCTAATAAAATTCTTTTTATTATACACTTTTATTTAACTTGATTTATTTCATGTTTGTACAGATGGAATTTTCTGATAGGTTTCACTCAGTTCCTGATGTGTTAAAATATTAAAATTTTGCAAGAATACGTGTCATAGATGACAGTACTCTATTTTAATGTTTTCAGAGGCTCAGTCATCAATCTATTGAATAAATTAATTCATTTAAGTAGTGCCACCTCGTACTGAATTTCAAAAAAAGTTCATTACAAATTTATTTATTTAGAAAATGCACACTACAGAATAAACTCAAATTACAGAGTGCATGATACAGAAACAAACACTAAAATAGCCGTAAAACACAGATCAACAGAAACAACAGATAGACATAGAAATCACTAAAAAACACAACACGAATTTAAAAAGCGCACAAAATAAAAACCCTTCAAGAACACAAAAGCCGCAAACATTCAATATTAAGAACACCATAAGACATATTGAACGCATCAAGATCTTCAGAGTACCAGTTAAAAATTTTGTAAAATTTATAAATAGAAAAATTACGTATGTATTTAAACCTGGTAAATACATTTACAAATAAACAACTCTTCCTCAGACTTTAGTCGTCACAGCAGTATTTATAATAATAAATGAATTGTAAATTAAAGGCTAGATAGGTGAGTATAATTGAAATTAAAAAATTTCGACTTTTTAGCACATTAATAAATCTGTATTTTTAAAAACTATTTTCGTTAAATTTATTTCCCTGCGGTATTGCTGTTAAGAGTACCAGAAACTCACAAAATAAAAATATATCAAGTTAATTTGATGTGCAGTTTCTTAAATTTATTCTTAACTGAAATTTCAAATAAAATAAACTACAATGTACTTAATGTAATCGTAAGTTTTAAAAATATGCAAATACACTTGCATATTTTCCTCTATGGAGTTATTTAATTGTTTTCTTATAAATTCATCTATTTACAACACCCTGACAGATTATACGCCCATTTTCTTTCTTCTTTTAAAAGTTTGCTGACTTTTTCCTCAATTTTAGCAAGAAATTGCATTTTTCAAACGATATTTCAGCCTTATAAGGGGGTGGAAAGATTGCAGGAAAACACGATTCCACACTCGCTACGCCCCTTAAAGTTGGCAGCTTGTTATTTTGTAAACTCTGTGTGTTTGCTCTTGACTACTTTAAAACATCCTGGCGTATAGTTCGCTTCTCAAGAAGAAAAAAGAATTTACCAAAACTTTTAAAAAGGAATTAGACTTTGCTTTCCTCTAAGTTTTGAAATTTATCACACTGAACATAATTATCTAGAACTTGTATTAGCACAGAATATTTTATTTTTTTCATCTCTTTTATTCTTGCCTTTTCTTCACAAAAGAAAAATCTATCGGAAAATAACCGATCAAAATAATTTTGAATTTTCGTATGTTTCTATTTTTTAAAACAGTTCTCAGTTTTAAATGTATTATATATTACTTCGAGCGCTACCGTGAAACGTAAGAAATTAACCGGTTTCACTAGTCTACAATGGTTCTGGAACAACGGCCAAATTATTATTTTTATTATTAATTCCGATAGTTATTTAAGTATCTGCAAGTAAAAGTCCCACCCCTACCATTTTTGAGTTAGAGTGTCAGACAATGGCACCATTCACTATTTTCTTATGATTTTCACAATGTCACATATGAGAACTCCACCTTCTGGACACCATTTCTGCATGTTCGAAAAACTGTTTGGCAACGCTGCACCCCTATCTTATCCGTTTTTTTTCTAGCTATTCCAGTAAAGAGACGTTTTTTTTGTTTAGTGCGGTTTTATGTTTACAGTTACAATTTATTTTGCAAATGGCAATTCCTTAGCGTAGATCTTGCAAAACTCAGCCCGATAAGTTTCGTTATGTTTGTGGACGATTTGTATTAAAATCAAAAAGTAGGCATTTAACATAAGAAGCAGAAAAAGCTTTTTTCTGTATTTTGGTTGCAAAGTTGGTTATCAAGATAATAGTTTGGCTCCTCAAGTGTGTTCCTTAAGTTGCAATGTGACCATTGTTCATTTGATGAAAGGCAAAAGCTCAGCACCATTTTTTGTTCCTGGGGTCTGGTAGGAACCTTAAAATCATTTTGATGATTGTTATTTCTGTCTAAAGAACACAAGAGGAAATTCAAAAAAAATCAGAAAATTGAATATCTGAATATCTCATCTGCACTCTGACCTGCTCCTTATGGAAGCGGTTTACCAATACCAACTCCGTCATTGAACTGGAAACATAATAACCTTCAAGACACATTTGTTGAAAATGTAGATGTATCTGAACATATTTGTGACCCTACTTTTAGAGAGACTTCGATTGCAGCCCAATTTATTCGTTAAAATGAACTTCATGATTTGGTGCTTGAACCGGGCCTATCAAAACAACAGCCGGAACTTCTCGGCTCCAGATTGCAAGAATGTAATCTTTTGCAGGGAGAATAAGCATTGCATATTTCCGAAAGAGAAGTGTAGTAAACTCAGCGTTTGACAAAATGGAATGTTCTTTATGTGTTTGTTTTGACATAGATAGATTAGTGAAGGAACTACAAATCGAGTGTGAACCAACAGAATGGTTCTTCTAAATATAGCATATAAACTGTATTACTTCACAATGGAAATAAGAAACCATCTATACCGTTTACTTATTCAGCTTCCATGAAGGAAATGTATGCTAATATGGAATTGGCACATTTGTGGGTATTTAAAGGCCATAGTTGTATTAATGTGTCTTCAAGGTGGACTTACAAAGTATTATTGTTTTTTGTGTTTATCCCCTACTCTACGCAACGAGATGACCACTTACTTTATCATATCACCACAAGGAACCAAGCCCACAATTCATAATCCATTGGTGGAAGAGCTCCCTATCCAGAAAACTCTCAAGACAAAATATAGAACATTTACTCACATTCCTAGCGACTAACGAAGACCTAATTAAAAGTCAAAATACAACACCGTCACATACTCCAGCCTAGAAATAGATACTTCCAAAGATTCACCTCCCAGAAACAGAAATTCAATGAATGCGCAGTTAGGCGGCAGAGCACGCTAGCTTAAAAACAGCAACCAGCCACCACCAAATCTTCCGAAATTCATTCGGAAAATTCACCCTTCACATCACTGCCAACCCTGGAGTAACAATTCCAGCGATCCCTAAGTATAAATAACAAGACAGAGCAAAAAACCAGTCCCACAATTTTTAGGATGGTTGAATAATCATCAATATAACCGGTTGTAATACATTATTCAACTCTTCTTTATCGTCGCATCGAACAACACTATCAACCCCGAATCATGGAGCTGCAACTGTATGAAACAATGTAACTAAAGGAAACATTCTGCCCTTTCACTGCACTCATTCGACAACTCCTCTTGTATATATTTTATATTATACTCGTATGTTGTTGTTTCTTATTCCACTTGTTCTAGTCCTGAGCTAGACCAAGTCCAAGAGTCCGCTCGCCCACAGAAAATCACGAAAAAGCGCAGAACTCTCAAAGAGGTTCATCGGGGTCCCTCTTCCTAAACCCCGGACGCGTCTCCGATTATCCTGTGCGACAGACGATGCAGTATCCAGAACTATAGGCGAACGATTCATGGTAAAGGAGGAGAGTGCAGCTTCTGTTGGCACTGGACCTTGGACGCCCGAGGGAAGAAGTCTGACTTTGTCCATTGCCTTTATGCTTTAGCTGGATATAATTGAATGGCCTTCACGCCTTGGGTGTCCCTGCCAGGAGAAAAAACTCCAGGCGTACATAGCCCATTCCACCCAGGACCACCACCCCCGCCACGATGAGGCAGTATAATTTATACTCGTATTGTAACCCTCTATGTACTTTTCATTTTCTTCTTCTTTGTTCATGTATAATTATGTTCCCTTTTATGTGTTTTTATATCCCATGATGTTTTTTTTTTGCTTTTGCTTTTCAATAAAGTTTCACGCATACTCATCCAACCGACAGGGAGCCGTTTAGGCTCCGAATTCGGGGTATGCTGTGGTGTTATGTGAGAAAGCACAGCAACAGAGCAACATTTTGTAAAAAAGGATAGGTCAAGCAGAACGCCTGTTCAACCTGGAACTAATAATGTAAAGTATACCCCCCCCCCTTGTTGAACCGGAAAAGATGCTTCTTCCTCCACGTCACATTAAATTAGGACTGTTTAAAAGTTTTGTGAAGGCCATAGGCAAAAAAGGTGCAGTATTTAAGAATTTAAGAGGACTTTTTCCCCAATTGAGTGAAGCCAATTTTTTAAAGTATTTTTGTTGGGCCTCAGATTAGTAAGTTGATATACGACCCTGTTTTTGAAAGTAAGCTTAATCAAAAGGAATTAGAAACTTGGAAATCGTTTGGGAAGGTGGTAAAAGAATTATTGGGGAAAAACGATCAAAATTATGAAATCCTAATAGAAGAGCTTTATAAGTCCTACCTAGTCTTGGGGTGCCGAATGTCGCTCAAAATGCATTTCTTACATTTAAATTTAGACTTCTTTCCGAAAAATCTTGGGGTGGTTAGCGAAGAACAAGGGGAAAAATTCCATCAAGACGTTAGGGTTAAGGAGACCCTTTATCAAGGGCGCTGAGACCCAGCAATGATGGTTGATTAGTGCTGGTTCCTTAAGAGAGAAGATTTGACACCACATAAGAGAAAAAAGTAATAATATTTTATTGTATTTAATGAATTTTTAATGTTTTTATGTTTTATTTAGTCTAAAATATGTGTATAATCTCAATCAACGGTATTCTATAGCAAATTAATGAGATTGATGACAATAAAACATGTGTTATAAATGCTTTTGTTTATATTTTCCAGTACTGATAAACAGACATAACAAAAAAACTGTAAATGTTTGAGCTTCCTCACAATCATTTTTGGATTCTATGTTGCGGAATTAGTTGTAAATAGTTAATTTCATCTCTGTTACACGAAAAAACAATTTTCGTAGACCAATGTTTCTTTTTGCATACGGTGAACAAGACAAAAGTTTCATTAGAGCAAAAATATTTCAAACAAAAACTATTCATTCCTACACAGATTTTTAGCGCTCATTTAGGAGGTTAACATTTAACTGGCAAAAAACTATTCATTCCTACACAGCTTTCTTAGCGCTCATTTAGGAGGTTAACATTTAACTGGCAAAAAACTATTCATTCCTACACAGCTTTCTTAGCGCTCATTTAGGAGGTTAGCATTTAACTGACAGAAAGCGTCTTCTTTCTTTACACAAATCGTGATCTTATTCCATTAACTTGATAAGTTAAAATAAATCGAACCCTCTGGTTATTCCTTTTCAGTTACGGATCATTTTTTCTTCTTCTCTTTCTGATATTCTTTCTTTCGAAAAATCGTAAAAAGTTCGAACTCGTGAGCGACATGAATCTCCCCATTTTAGATCTCACCGAGTACGAAGTAACTATTTTTAGAATATGTCTGTCTATCTGCCGATTTGTCTACCTGCGAACTTATCTGAACAACTCAACAAGATAGACGTATGAAATTCAGTATGTGCTGTCCTTACGCCAAAATTGTAAATGTTTTTCAAATTTATGACGAAATCCGTCCGGAGAAAATATTTCTGTTTGTCTGTTCGTTCGTGTGTATATAGGGGAAAGTGGGGTAAAACCGAGTAGCTAAGATTCGAAGGCCTGTTGGAGCTAAAATATTCGACATAGTGCTTGTCAAATTTTATTAAAATATTCATTATTTATCGGAGTACAATATATCTTTCCAGAAAAGTCACATTTTTTCATCAGTGATTTTTTTTATAAAAAAAAAGTCAAACTACCTGGTTTTATCCCACTAGTGGGGTAAAACTGGGTACACATGTTACTGTTATGGGAAATTAGGAAAACTCGATCTTCAGTGGAAAAGTTGGAATCACTTTTACTTTATGTCACAATTTAGAATATTAGTTACAAAATTCACGTGTAAAGCAGCTGTCTTCTTCCTCCGCCTCACTGCAGCTTTCGTGGGCACAGCTAAGACAGTTTTTACATTGTATTAACCCTTCTTCTTTATTTAAATTAGAAAATACATCAATAAAATATAAACAATCAACGTCTGATATGTTTTATCATCTTAATCGTAGAAATCATCAATATTGACTGTCCCGGTCTTACGCCACTTGAAGTACTCGGTTTTACCCCGAGTGCAGAGGTTATAAAAAACGAAATAGAACCGTGCAATTATTAGAGTAAATCCTTATTGTTTGATGGAGTATAAATCCTTAGTAAACATGTAATAAGCTGGACTAAATATAGTTTTTAAAACTGTAATGATTTTTAAGTGAGGATAGTTTAAAATCAAACGAAGATTAGAGAGTTGACGTCTTAAAAACAATAAACCTTCACAGATGCAGTGCATTCAACAGCTACAACACGCCACTATGACTGTTCCTTTTTCTTGACTAGTAGAGTTTAATTCGGTATCTGTCTGCTAGATAGGAAAGATAATAGCGCCAGAATCAAGGGTGCCCGGTTTTACCCCATTCTCCCCTAAACACAATAACTCTTATGTATATAAACACGATAAATAGTGTGTATATAAATACGAAGTCTTCTATGTTTATCTTCAAAATTTACCTTTGATTTAGCACGATTTAAAAATCATTGTTTAAAACTTCCGAAACTGAACACATTGACTTCTTTAGGTATCAGATTCATTATAATCACTGTTTAAAAAGTACTTAGAGTGTGAATTTAATCTTGAAAAATTGAAAAAACTATGATCGCTTGTGCATGTGCAACCGAATATTACAATGCAATGATTCAAATTGGAAAGTGAAGCAATAGAATATTACAGAATCGAAAACAGCAATATCTCAAAATCTATACAGTAAAACCTGTCTATAACGATATTACAGTGACCTAAAAAATATTGTTACAGACAGGCTATCGTTGTAAACAGTCTGAATAGTTGCGCAGCCAATGTTTATGTACGGTTGCATGTACAATTACACTAACTGATTCCATTGCGCTTATTGATTCATCTTACAAATACTGACTGATACGAAATTCTATTTTATAAGCTTTAAATTATTTAAACTTTAAGGTGTGCCCAAATGAAAAGGAGACTACAGTTATATGTAAAGAAATTTAGTAACAATATTCTAACTACAGTTCATGTGGAACAGTGCAACTATAAATAATCGTCATTGAAATTGATACACTGATCCCAGCGCGTAGGAAGGGAGTGGATGGCTTCAGTGTAGAAACTCCTGGGTTGCTGACGGATCCAGTTTCCCACTGTGTCCTGCACTTCCTTGTCACAGGTGAACCTCTATCTTTTCAGAGATTTTTTTAAGGGGCCGAAGATATGGGAGTCATATGGGGGCTGTAAGGATGAGGTTGCAGTATCTCCCATTGGAATTGTTCAAGGAGCTCCAGGGTCTTCTAGGCCACATATGGCATAGTCAGTCAACCACAGCCGAAATCGTGGCACTTTTGGTCACAATGTGCGCCTGCCCAGGCCGTGGCAAGACCTTGATGTTTACGAGTCCCGCCTCATAACGCTGACACCACTGGAATCTGATGCATGGTGCGAGACACTGCTCTCCGTACATCTCTTTCATCTTACAATAAATTTGTGGAACATGCTCCCCTTCTGCGCGAAGAAATTGGATAACTGCTCTTTGTGCTGATCTGGAGGAATCCAACATGCGACGAACTGCGGAAACAATTATCCAGAAATGGGGATATTGATGCGAATCCGTTAACTACGCAGGTGCAACTGGGAATACCATCACGCCATCTATCGGCTAGCACATTGACTCACTGGGATTTGATACAACGCTGATACAGCTAAGGTCTCCTTTTCATTTGAGCACACCTTATATTTTAAGAACATCAAAGTGAAAATTTTAATTAACATTTTTACTAACGATACAAGTTTGCATAAAAGATAGATATAAGCGTATTATTTCATAAAAATCCCAATATTTTCGGTAATGACCTCAAATACCGTTGACGCCGCGTCATCGTAGATGAATGCTCATTCACACATCAATAACGAATTTCAAGGAACAAGTTGGCAATCCGAAGTGCTAACTTCAAATCAATAGGTTCGACAGTGCTCACTCGGAGAAAGAGGCAACAAACATCTGGAACATTTCAATCACTAACCCTTTCCCTCATCGATCTCCCTGTTACAACAGATTTCGGTGCCTAGTTCTCTTGCCCCGATTCTCCTGTTATCTCACATTATGGGGTATTGTTTTCTAAGGGGAAAAATAAATCGGCCGGACCAAAGAAAATATCTTTACAGACAGTATCGCTATCTAATGCATGAACACGCCAATTTCAGTTTTGACGAAGTCTTTTCTTAAATCTCCTTTCATGTAAATTGTATTTTGTATTCCAAGCGCAAATAACAAATTAATGAATTGTGATCGAAAAATTAAGGAACCACAGGATTGAAATTCAGGCACCTTTTCGAAATATTTCATGTATATTTAATCCCACAAATTCCGTAACATACGCAGTAGTAATTTTCGTAAAATTACTTTGAAAAATAAATGTCACAGAAGGAAAAATCTAATCTTTTTCGAGGATATTTCACAAACCAAATAAAGGAAGAAGTAATTTGATTTATCTTAGGAAAAGCTCGTAAATCTTTAAGGCCACCAAAACCACTAGCTTAATTTGAACGTTCTCTTCGTTTTCTTTCCCATGCTTTCCTCTATTGTTTCAATTCCCTTAATTTCAAAAAGGAAACAAATAGAATGTTCTGCAATTGCTCTATTTATTTAAAAAAAATTATTGAAACTAAAAATGTTTCTAAATCATTGAATTTACAATTAACTCATTTTGCATAAAAAAGATTTTTCCGAAAATTTTCATTTGACGCTTTATTAATTAATAATAACGTGAATCATGTGATTTTTCTCAATAAATTCTTGAAGAATCATTAAGAAAACAAAAATGATTTTCTCGCGCCATATTAAACTTAAAAATTCTTTCCAATACATCGCTATAACTACCACACGTTTACCCTTTAATTTGAACAAATTATTAAATTGTCTATTGTTTAAGTTCAGCCCAATAGTTTCTTAAATTTATACAAACTAATTTCAAAGTAGGTTTTAACTTTCATCCTAAATTCCGAATTTTTCTCATATCAACATTCAAATGCATTAAGTAACATTTTTAAATATGTGCTTTTGCTTTCATATGTAATTTTTACTTTTTCTTATACGAAGTGTACAAATAAAAAGTATTGTAATCGTCAAAAAATTCGAACTCGAGATTTTGACGAATCTCCACGTTTTAGACCTCCCCGAGTCCAAAAAACACAATTTTGGAATTATTTCTGTCTGTGTGTGTGTGAACACGATAATTCGAAAACTGTTAGAGCTACGGGGATGAAATTTCGTATGTGATCTTGACACATAATTTGTAGGTTTCTAACGAATTTTGGACAATATCTCTCCGCGGGAACTTTGTCCGCGTTCATGTGAACTCTATAACTCAAAAACTTGAATAGTGAGATGGATGAATTTTGGTGCACAGTTTCATCATCAGGAACGTAGGTCCGTATCAAATTTTGGGTCAAGTCCGTCAAAGCGTTGACTGTCTGTCGGTTTGTATATTCACGTACTTCTAAACATTATAACTCGTAAACCCTAAAGCTTTGGAAAATAAAAATTGGTATGAGTCCTGCTATAAATAATTGTAGATCCGTGCCCAATTTTAGTTTCAGTCGGTGGAAAAGAAGGTGTTCAAATTGCCTATTTGTCTTTTCTCATCACACAATGACGCGAGACCGTTATTGCGTAATTGCGCGATTCACTTGGTTAATCTTTTCCGCTTCTACCAGCGCCTTTCGCCTAAAAACTTCCGATCCTCAATCTTTTTTCCTCCTCTGCGTTAGGGACGCTTGTTCGTTTTGCTGTCTTTTAGCTTATTTTTTCTCCACATTGTTAGGAGTATAAGATCAAGTTTGGGGAGACCACTCCCGCTGGTTTGGTTTACTTTCATCATAACTTCGGGATATTTCTAATAGGAACATTCATATGCAGTTCAAATCATTTTTAAATATCTGCTTTAGCTTTCTTATGAGAGGAATTTTCAAAGAGAAACCATTGTAATCGACAAAAATAATTTTACCATTGATTATGATGAATCTGCACACTTTAGACCTCGCCAAATTTGGAATTTTGTTATGCCTGACGTTTTAGAAAACGACAACTCAAAAAGGGAACCAGCTTACATGGATGAAATTTGGTGTTCAATCTTTACAGTAAATTGTATATTTTCAACAAATTTTGGACGAAGTCTGTCTAAGGAAAGTCATTCTGTAGAGGGACGAGACTCATGTTTATATGGGATGCCGCTGTTGAAGAATTAATTCAATTTCAGAAACCATTTTTATTAGACGGCTAAGTTCCACGACACAGTACATTAAAAGGTACAAGACGCAAGACAGAGAACAACAACACAAGACAAGTACACGGAAGAAGAAGAGAGAGGCATCATGGGAAAAACCCGGATGGCTCTAGTAGCGCCATCTACCATAAAAAAAGAGAAGGCAGTGAATTGTAACCGCTACAATACAAAAAAGTGCCTATTCGTCCATTTGCAAGTGGAAACAATATCTCAGGAAAATAAATGGACATTTTATCTATTCAACTTTCGTCGCATCCCTCCTCTCAATTCGTTGTCCCCTGAAATAATAAAAAGACACTCCTGGGTCTAATTCAATTCATTTTCGGAAGATTAAAATTCTGCAAAACTGCTGCATGAGAATTAAGAAAAGAAACTCTTTCATTCTTATAAACTTTTGTTGGTGAAAGGAAATGGTTGTTTTCTTAAGCAGGATTTGATTTTATTGCCTGAAACACGTGACTCTTTCTAAAGTTGTCGCCAAACTGTGCATACTAATAAGCGTTCTCTTTTGTAACCACAGAAAAAAAATTATACAGAAGAATAAAACATAAACACAAAAGCGATAAACTGTTGTGTATAAACTAAGAAAAAGATCATTTACAACTTCGTAAAGTTTCACTTAGGGAAAAAAAATCAACACTTTGCATTATAGAATTTTGATTCCTCGACTCAAATACGTGACTCCTTCTGTAATTGTTGTCGGGACGGGCACGCCATTAAGGCAATCGCAAAAAAAATGTATTTAAGTGTAAAAATGTTTTGTTATGATAAACAAGGCTTCATAAACATTCTTTCAATCGTAATTCCTGTTTGGCTGGGAAAAAATGAAAAGAGTTTATTTAGACAGGAAAAGTGGCAAATTGTTGCTGCAGATCTCATTGTAGCTATCTGAAAAAAATTAATGAAAAAAAAAACATAAGAAAGACGCAGTTCGGGTCCGCGTCTTAGATTTTTCGTGAAAATGTCGGGATAAAATCATAAAACAAGTATTTCGTATTAATATGTAATTTAATTATCAATCTCTTTAATACATTATTTACACAGAGTAGTATAATGGTTACAGAATAGGTAAATCACGTTTATCGCATGTCGCAAGGGTCTGTGGTAGCTTGTGATTTATCTATTCTGTAACCATTATACTACTCTGTGTAAATATTGTATTAAAGAGAGAGATTGATACTGAAATTACATATTAATACGAAATACTTGTTTTATGATTTTATCCCGACATTTTCACGAAAAATCTAAGGCGCGGGCCCGAACTGCGCTTTTCTTATGGTTTATTTAGAGTAGCTTTTCATGGTGCCATCTGTTGACAGTTTATATAACTACATTTCTCGTACGTGCAGTAAAATATTATTTACTACAAATCCTCATATTTCCGGTAATATTCCCATTTTTGAATTCAAATATTAATACAATGCTTCATTTACGTATTGTCAAGTTTCGTAGAATTCCAAAGAAAACTCTGTTTGTTATAATCAAAAAATACGCGGAGTTCGAAATTTTTAATTTAAATACCGATTTTTATTTATATTCTGATAGACATTTTTATTGTCTCACTTTGTTTCATAGTAATACTCCTCAAGCTCTTTAAAATGACAGCAGAATAAACCTCCTAGCTAAACGCGTTTCTACGCTACACTTATTTATAACCTTACAAGAAGCTAATTCATAAAAGTCACGCGCATGCGCCTACACTGGTACGATGACGTCTCAGGCAAAACAAATACTATGATACAAATTCTTGCAGATATGATCTATCCGTTGTGGGGTCAACCATTCTTTTCGCATTATTAGTCTCGTAGTTATTAGCGATTCAAATCTGACGGTATTTTGTCACACAAGAAAGTTCGGCCGACAATCATTTTAACGAGCGGAAAGACGTTTTCAAGTCAAAAGAAAATTGCTAGAAAACATGCAAATATTTTCCAAGAGTTTAAACATAGGGATACAGTAATGAAAAAACATAAACTCATAAACAAAACAAGGAAAGGTAGAGTTCTTTTAAGCAAATTTCAAACTAATACGCTTCCTACTAATAAGCTCCTTCATATATTCAATATCGTCTCATCTCCTAACTGTGAATTTTGTGCCCATGCGTAAGAAACTATATCGAACATCCTTTTCCAATGTCAAAGATTCCGTGATCCACGACTTCAGCTCTTAAAAGAAGTTCATGATTTGAACCCTGTTCACTCCTATACAAGCTTCCAAAGCCCTTTAAATTTCGACAAGAATAACAAAATCAAGCTGACAGCACTTGAAAATTTTTTCCTGTCTTGCAACCGCTTCTAGTTTGCTTTTTTCCTCATAATGTTCTTTGTTTAATTGTTTTTCCCTTTGCTTTTGCTGTTCTTTAAAGGTTTTTTTCATATTTTCGCTTTTAAATCTTTTAATTTGTTTCTCTTATTGTTGTAGCACTAAGAAAGATGCCCAGCTTGTGCTTGTAGAAAAAGTTACAACTCTGTACAATAAATAAATGTTTTTAGTAATTCGTAGTGCTCATATACAAAATTGTACAGTGAGGAATTAATTATTCATAAGCCAAAATAACTTTTAGTATTTAGAACAATTTTTTAAACAAAGTTTACAAATTTTTTCATTATTTATTTTTATTTATTTATTTATTCTTGAAGAATAAATCTGAAATGGATTTTGGATATTTCCTCGCGGTTCCATTTGAGAAATCTTGGTTTAGAATGTGTTCAATAATTCATAGTGGTAATATACTTATACAAAAATGTACAATGGGGCTTTAATTATAGATAAGAAGAAATATCTCTTATTATTTAGAAAAATTTGAAGAAAATTTAAATTTTTTAAACATTTTTGGGTACATTCCTGAAGAATAAATCTGAATA
Source organism: Araneus ventricosus (assembly GCA_013235015.1). Taxonomy (NCBI): domain Eukaryota; kingdom Metazoa; phylum Arthropoda; class Arachnida; order Araneae; family Araneidae; genus Araneus; species Araneus ventricosus. Next base: position 122,238 of record BGPR01002115.1, read on the forward strand.
TTAGCAGCCTTTTCGCTGTTCGATTTGAGAAATCATGATTAAGAAATCTTGGTCTGGATTTATGTCATCCAACCAATATCTTTCCGGATATAAAGTCAAAAAATAAAATAAAAACTTTTATTGAATAGTTATGAAGGAGCAAATTGTTTGAAACCTTAAGCTTGCAAAAATGATGGTTTATTGAACGAAAGAATACATTATAGATGGGTCAAAATGCTGTAAACGAAATGCAAAAGCTGCCTCTCACGGTTGTCGTAGCAATATATTTTTCAAAAAATAGTACTGACCATGATTATAAAAATGATTTTGTTCTATATTGATTAAATTATGCTGAGCCTGTTAACTCCCAGCGCCTATTTATAGGACAGTTACATTTCGCTTCCGTGGTTGAGCAGAATGTATTCCATTGCTTCTTTTTTGCTTTTACTATGAAGTTAATAGGTTAGAGGTTCACTATAAGTTAATAGTTAACGAAACTCCTAAACAATTTTTAACAGGCGTATACCACCAGTTAGCCAGATTTTGAAGTCAAAATCGTCATTTGGAATTTTTATTTTTTCTTTTTTCTTTGATTTATTTTGAGGTATTGTAAGGAATTAGAAAATGATTTCTGTTTTTGATATTTATCATATTTCAAAAATCCCTTTTTATTTATGTGAAAGAAGTTTTAAAAATGATTTTCTTCTGATTTATTACATTTTTCCTAAAAGAATTTTTAAAAAAAGAAAACCGAAAAGAAAATGTTTTTCTCAGAATTTAATTTTACTTCACAATTAACTTAATCTTGGTGTTTTAAACATAATTTAATTTAAATTAATAGAAATCTATGCTTTAAAATAATTTGGATGTTAATGGGTTAATACTTATTAACAATATATGGAAATCGGTTATATATTCACGAATAAAATGAAATTGTTTGCTGTGCTTTTGTTAGCATGCTTAGTATCCTAATTCGTACTCATGTTTCTCTTCCTGGGGTCATCAACGACTTAACCATTGGGATGAGTCGACCCTCCTGGGTTATGGAATGGAATAAGGCTTAGGACAGATTTTATACGTGTCGTAAAAAACATATATTATATGAATGCTTCGTGCATTAGAATAAAAGCTTATGATTATACACTTAAGCATATAAAAACTGTACCTGTATATTTGACACAAAAAGCGTGTTCCATGCCTGTTGTTTTATTTATCCGGTTCATGGATACTACTTTTTAAGCGATTCTTTGAAATTATTGATGATTGCCTGCTCAGTTTTTTTATTGTATCAGACTGTTTTATTGGATGCATAATTCCTCTCTTTTGGATTAAATCAGTCTCATATATTCAACTGAAGCAAGTGCAACAGTGCTTTAAATAAATCATTTATTTTCTCTTACGCAGTTTAGTTGTGTGTTACACCTTCTTTTCTCTCGAAAACTTACAGATGAAGTATGATTTCGTTCTCTTTGTCGCTACTGACGAACCCCTATGGGCAGTAAGTGGATAAGGTAAAAGGAATGCGGAAGAATAGATCTCGTATTCAATAGTTCATCCATTAAGTATTTATAGCTTTCCAGTCGATCGTCGGTGCGATGCAAAAAATGCGCGATTAAAGTAAGCAAGTGATTCGTGCTTCATCTCGGCAGCTTACTACCCCACTATTTGTACCACTGAGTTCTTATTCAGTGTTTTCCCTTGGCACACCAATCAAGTAACTTTCCGGAACTGGTGCGGCGCATGCACATTTGCGTGTAGATAAGGAGAAAAATCGTCTTACTACCTCTCGCTATTGGTTTCATTGAGTTCTTGTTCATTAAATAATAATTTTCCCGGTCACACCAATCAAGTGACTTTTCGGAGCTGGTGTGGAGAATGCACATTTGCGTGTAGAGAAGGAGGAAAAACACAAAGCGAAACTTTTAATGATTGATTGTACATTTACGTGAAGCAAATATATAATTTTACTATATGTTTGCGCTTGCGAAATTTGTATGGATAATACTGTGTTTATTATCTGTTCTAAAAATTCGACTGCTTCAGTAGGTTTAGAACCACCGCACGACTGCAAATTAAATAAACTAACTATTAAAACCATCTATGCTTCACTCGGCGAACTAATTTTTCCTCTCCATTGTATGTTCACCGGTTCTTCAAAACTTCGATTGAGAATTGGTCCTCATTTGTCATAAGCATAAAAATTTCAGGATTTGATATACAGAGTTCCTATGGAGATTTATGCTCCAAATGGGTTCTTCTATCACCCATTTCGTTTGGCAGATTAGGTAAAATTAACTCTGTATGAAACACTATTTAAAATCTCAATGTTTCTATTCTTAAATTTCTCCATATTATTCCTGAGATAAATAAATTCCTTAGCAAATTTGAAAGAAGAAAGTCGAATCGTTTCTTATAATTTCACACAACACAATTAAAATATTTCAGCCCTTCAATATTAAATCAAAATGTATTTTGAAAACGCTTAAAAAACCTAAATATGACAAATAAAACGAAAATCAACATTTGTCGAATGTTTACAGTCTACGCTTTCGACTTTTCTATATGTCAAACAAGCATATATTTTTAACTCTCAGAAAGGAAATCAATACCGAAAACTTGTTATCACTTTTACCACTTATAAAATAGCAAATAAGAATCATTTAATGTGGCATATTTTTCAAAACCAAAAACTAACATAGCCTGGCTTTTTGTTCCCCTTTATAGATATTTTTACGAACTAGGTTACACATATAGGACAAAAGGCGTGTTATATTTTTAAAATGTCCTGTTCTGTACTGCTATAGATGTTATTTTGAATTCTTAAGTTACCACTCTTGCAATTTTATTGCCAATTCCACGCCATCGGCATCATAAAAAAAATCCGAAAAAGTTTTTTCATGAATAACTGCTCTGAAAGGTGATAGTTTCTGTATTATTGATCCGAGTGTCGTAGTTATTTTTAGAGAAACTTTACTGTCGTTTAAACACGGAACAGGCACACACATATGGACAAAAAATATAGCTGTGGTACAGCAGGATATTCAACACAATGATTCGGTTTTTTTCGCGATGAAAAATATCCGTTTATTACCTTAGGCCTCATAAAATAGTCAGATTGATAAGAATAAGGCCTAATTTTTATAAACATTTCTTGTTTTTTTAACTTTTAATATCGTTCGCTACGATACTTGCTTACCATTTCTTTTGATCATGTAGAACCATAAAATGTATCCGAATTCGATTAGGAAACAATAAACTCTATTAAGTTTTCTATTTGGGATTTACTGTTTTAGTTAGTTTCCTGTGATTTACTGTCTAAGATGAGTTTTTGTTTAGTTACATATGCCACGAAATACAACAAGTAGAGGAAGTTGGTGTAGATTGATACGCTCTAACATTGATACAATCCATAAGTTTTGATGACTTGAATGAGTCAAGACATTCACTTTCCCATATATATATATGGCACTGTAACCCTTCTCACAGGGTATATTTTTCGGTCATGTTTAGTCACTAGTTAATTTACAAATGAATTAAACCGCTAATCTTCTCGTCGAAATAAATTTTACTTTCTTTAACTAGTTACGTTTTCCTGCCATGGGATCTACTACAAAGGTAGGGGAAAATATTTATTTTTCTGAACTATATTAAGTTCTGAGGTTGTTCAGCATTGTTTTTGCGTGACCACTTATTTTAAGTATAAAAGGCTCTTGGGACAGATTGTTACAATTGACTCCAGGCCACATTGATGCGCGTATTCTGTGTGTATCAATGTGCCTACTTTGCAGAATCGTCTTCAGAAATGCAAAAAGCGTAAAAATGAACATCTAAGAAAAAGACGCAATTAAGTATTTGTTTATACAATGAAAACGGTTTAAATTTCTTTTTGAAAAGGAAAAGTATTGTTGTAAATTAAATTTTAAATGTTTTTTTACGAATTTATTAAAGTTGGAGAAGAAAATTGTACGGAAACTTAATTAATATCATCGAAACGATATTATTTTCGTAAGTCATCAAGGAAAAACGCGAAAATTTCCCATAATTTTTAATTAATAAAATTTTCAAAAACGGCTTCGAGGTACACATGCCTTTCCTTCAAAGTATTTTCACACACGTACATTCTCCTGTATTATTTGTAGAGATAAATTATTTTCTGGGGCATTATTGTCGCATTTTTCCAGTCTCATTAAAAATGTTGAATTTTGATTAAAATAAAAGTTTGTTACTTCGTTATACTTGTAAACCTTGATTTGGAATGCAAAGTTTATTCATAAAAAACATTTTGCTTTGATCCCACACCTATTAATCATCATTATTTTCGATATTTCCGTGTGCATCACTGTACCCCTAGTAAGGGACAGATTGAAACAAATCCATTTTTAGGTAAAAAGTGTAATAAGCACTTTATTATGTCATTTATGACCAAAACTCGACTGAAACCCTATATTAGATTAACAAATGTATAAATATAACGTATTAGTTCTAATTATTTTCGTTGGTAAAATAATTTTTTAGCTTTCCAAAAAAAATGTGTATCACTGTCCTTGCATTCCTCCTATAGAAGACTAAATGATCGTCAGTTGCGAAATGAAAGAAATATCCTTGAAAGAAGGAGAGGAGAACTAGGATGATAGTCATATATTTAGCTAATCAGTAGCAACCTTGCTTAGTCTTCCAGTTCTCAAATTGAAAGAACGTTTAAGAATGTTGCTCAGTTCAATCCAGTGACTTCCTCATCTGCGACAAAAAAAATCGAAGTTATACGTAGGACATCGCTGATAGAAGATTATATAGCCCTTTTTCATACCAACTTGAGGGGCCTCGGTGGCCTAGTGGTAAGGTCTCGACTTCGGGGCCAGACGACTCCAGGCACGAAACCCGATTCCACTGAAGACCCGACGTGCATGTGGGCCTGTTGCAAGCTAAATCATATGTCCCTTGTTGGCTTGGTGCAGAAACTTGTAGAGGGGGGGTGACAGCTCAGCATCATCCTCGTCATCTGAACGTGATTCAAAATTTTAACGACCATTCCTAAATAGCCCTCGTGTTGCTTCAAAACGACACATTCATACAACTAAGCTAAACTTTACTACCTTGCTTTGGATATTACTACAGTAAAAGCTGTTGAAAACGGACACTGTAAGAAACGGAATCCTATCTTAAGCGGCAAAAATATTTCGTCCCGTCGAAAAATATAGAAAGATCCATAGTACATCCCCTCCATGAAACGGAAACTGTCTAATGCGGAAACGGACAGAATTTCGGAGAAAGATTCACAACATTTCATTGTTAGAAAACCGGTTCTAATGGACAAAAATCGCGCGTTTTCCAAAAGTTCTTTTTATTTCCTTCGCTAAAAAAAGTTTTGTTGAGGCGAATTTACCTGAAAATGTTTGTATCGAAAATTATTCATCATCTGAAGATATAGATGAAATTATCTGCAAATTGTGTTGAACAACGGTGAAGTTTCTGATATGAGTGGAAAAGAATCCGTATCAATCGATGTTGGTATTTTAACAGAGGTTCTTATTGATAATGTGAATGATATAATTCAAAGGCATGCGAACAATTATAGCAGTGATGATGATGAATGTAATATAAATGAAAACATTTCCGATAAAGAACAACTCTCCATTAAATCATATGAATCCTTTTTTAGATACAGTACCTGAACTTGAAAAGTTTGCCATAAGTCAGGGAGATGCTGAAATGCTTGAACTTTTGAAGAATTGGAGAATCTTAACGGAGCGAAGAATTATTCATAAAAAATATGTATAGAAAACAGTACTGGATTATTTTAAAATGTAGACTTAGCAAATAAGCTTATTTTCCTTAAATTTGTAGCTTTTGAGTAAGGATAATCAAATGTTCAGAGTAAATAATGACTATGATATTTATTTCTATTTAGTATCCAAAAGCAATATTATTAAAAAAAATACATAATAAACATCCAACTTTTATATGTTTCATGTTTTTATTGTTATTGTGTAACTTTAAAATTTAGCTAGATCTTAATTTTAAAATGTGACACTTATTAAAACGTAATTACCGTAATATTTATATTTTTATGGTATTTCGTTAGTCGTAGAATATCTTTTTTATTACAATCGATTTAATTTAAATATTGGTTAGATACATTTGAAATCCTCATATACTAATGAGTACGAGACGGAAACCTGTCTAAAACGGAATATTTTTCCAGTCCCTTTACATTCTGTTTAGTACAGGTTTTACTGTATTTCCAAAAGCATTTTATCACTAACACTGATATCATTTAGTCTGTAGAGTCGTGGAAGAAAAAATGGTACAGAAGTTGGGCCAGGCGAAGATGAAAGGTGTAGAGTCGTGGAAGAAAAAAGGATCCACCCAGCATTATTCCGCCGCTAATCCTTGCTTCTTAAAACTAAAGATACCGTTTTACAGGAAATAACGTATACTAAAAGACTCTAAGGTTAAAATTCTCTTAAGGGATCATCTACATATTTAAAACGGCACTAACTTCAAAATTCTCAATGGCAACACCCTTTTTAATGCCATAAATAAATTTCTCAGGAAAAAATACACCAGGATACTAATTTTGGTTAATATATCATTAATAGATTCGAAGATATTTAACCTTTTGTGTTCTCGACATAAGAGGGGTCGTCTCCACATTTACTTACTAAAGTTCTCTGCTTGTCTTTAAATGTCGATAGTAGCATTCTAAATTATTTCGCACTTGAAATGTTATTTTCAAAGTAATGATCTAAATTTTACAATCGGTAAAACTTGATTTGTAAAAAGAATAAATTGATTAATATTACACCACTTTAATTTATAAAGTTTTAATAATATATATAAATAGTTAAAATCGTTATATGTTTAAGTTTGAAAAATAAAGTGGTGTAATGATTATATTCAATAATGAAAACATTTTCGAATTATAAGACTCCTCCTTAAGTGCATCGTTTTACAGCGAAAATTTAAAATTTAACGTAACTTGAAAACTTCTTGTACGAATATGCTGAAATATTGTATAGACTTAACAAATGGCCATCTGCTTCGATTACTGTTAAAATTCATAAGTGCTATTCCAAAATTTTTTAACATCAACTTTGATAAAATATTTCTTGCACTCAAAATTATTTTAAAATAAAAAGTAAATATGTAAAATGTGCAGAATAATTCATACTACTACATAAAAAAATTCTAGGTCAATAGTTATATTATTTCTCAAGATATCAATAAAAATTCAAATGTTACTTTAACATTAGAAACTCAAAATTTCATTTGCTTATAATTCCGAAACCAAAAATGCTGGAATAATGAAACTTGGTATTCCGGTATAAATTTTTATGTAGATTCGAAATATTTTAAGAAAAATACATGTTTCTATTAGAAATTTGGAAGTTAGTGCAATTATAAATATGTAGACGGCCCCCTTTGAATTTTTATACATGGAACCTATTACCAGACGTTATTTCCTGAAAATTTTTGCCTTTTGGTTTAAGATAAAATTATTAGAGGCGGAATAATGCTGGGTGGATACGTTTTTATCCGCGACTATACATCGGTATCCCCGTAAGAAAATTGGCGATCCAATTTTTTTTCAAACCGATTAAGTTCAATTGACATTTCATTTATAAACGGATCTAGCTACATAATAAAAGTGGTGTCTACTCAAAGCAAAGTGAATATGCAATACTCAGTAAGACTACTCGCTGCCCCTCTAACGGCCAAATGTAATACCATCTTGAATACTATATCAGAGATATGTTGAAAATGCCAATTGGCAAATAGCTTGGAGTTCCCGAATTAGTAAGAAATGGTACTCTTTGTGCATGAATAGCTTAAACCTAAAGTAAAAATCGGAATTTGAATTTGAGAGATTTCCGTCGAATCTAGAATTGATTTCATTGGCAAGGACCACCCAGAGTTCAAATCGTTCTTAACGGAGCTTAAATCAAATACCACAAATTTAAACTCAGGCTTTACGCTTTCGGGTTAAACTATTCATGCAGATGATGCGCGATTTTCTATTAAGGTATTCCCCTACGTTGAAAACACTTATTTCCGACCACATCGGTGATTTTTTTTTTTGCAGTTCAATTTTTCCTCTTTCCAAAACCGTTTATCTTTTTTACTTTCTCGTATACGAAGTATACAAAGAGAAAGAAATGCAATCGTCAAAAAATTCGAACTCGAGATTTTGACGAATCTCCACGTTTTAGACCTACCTGAATCCGAAAAACACAATTTTGGAATTATGTCTGTCTGTGTGTCCGTGTGTCTGTATGTGTGTCTGTGAACACGATAACTCGAAAACCATTAGATATACAGGGATGAAATTTGGTATGTGAACTTGACACATAATTTGTAGGTTTCTATCAAATTTTGGACAAAGCCCGTCCACGGGAAGTGTGTCTGTCTGTCCGCTGTCATTTAAACACTATAACTCAAAAACTTGAATAGCTAGATAGATAAAATTTGGTACACAGTTTTATCATGAATGTAGATCCGTATAAAATTTTGGGCGAGATCCATCGAAAGGTTGACTGTCTGTCGGTCTGTATAATCGCATACTTGTAAAAATTATATCTCCTAAACCCTTTGGCTTAGATAAATAAAAATTGGTATGACGTTTGCTAATATTAATTATAGATCTGTGCTCAAATTTCGTTTCAATCCATTCAAAAACAGATGTTCAAATTGCATATCTGGTTCAAAATGCACATTGCGACTGTGTGTTGGCGAGCGTTTCGCTTATTTTACTCAAGTTAGTATAGTTGGCTTTTGACCTTGGCGGTCTACGAAGTATTGTAACTTCGGATGCGCTTCGGAAATTATGGCAACCCCCTGAACCCGAAACTTCGTTCTGACATTCTCCAGATGGAAGGTATGGTGAAATCTTGTATGATATTTGTAGTAAGATTTCGATCTGAAAAACTTTAAATAAAGTTGTGGTACCTCAGCGCGCGTAAAAATATAGAACTTACGCAATTTTTTTAATTTTATCATTTTCCTTTTATACATGATGATAAAAATGGTCGCAGGTCATCATTTTAAAATTATAATGACTCAGAGCTTAGGAAGCAAACGGGACAAAAAATATACGGAACGTATGGCAACCCTAGTTAGAGGGAAAATGACACCTTTTTGGGAAGTATACGAGAAAGTTTAGGGGAGACCACTCCCGCTGGTTTCCAAAGTGAATTAGACAAAAGGCTATAACAATTATGAAACGCTTTATCTGAAACAAAAGCAAGCCGGAAGTAGCATTCCGAAACCGAAAATGGCCTTAAAGTTCCAATATTTAGCTCTTTTTCTGTGGCTTTTTTTAATAATTTTTTTTTCATGTAACTAGTAACAGGCCACATTTTTGTTACACGTATTTTTCTGCGTGGAAAAGCGCAAATTGCAAATGAAAGCTTTGATGACATGTCATTTAATTTTGTATCGAAACAGCATTTTGTAGAGTTACAAACAATGCAACTAGAGTCGTTTACATTTGTGTGTTCAATTTAATGATAATACTAAAGGTTTATTATCAATTTTAAACAACTTAAGTTTGAGGTTTGGAACTTACATGTTAAAAGGATTGACATTAATCGGAAATGAACGAATTACTGTCTCAAAAAGACATTCCCTGTCAAAATCAAAAACTCAACGAAAAAAACATTCTGCCCACCGAAACAAAATTATTGATTATTATTATTTTTGATTTTTTTTCGGCCCACCGTACTGTATATTCTCTATGGAGGAAAACATTGACAGAGTTCACCAGCCCCAACCACTGTACCGATTCCGCCAATTTTTATTTGATATGAAAGCTCGTGATCAGTAGATACATTATCAATGGACGCCTCGCCATCCCCACCCTCCATTTTTTCAGATATATCGAAAAAAATATTCTCCAATCTATATTCTATACACACTACCTTCAGACAGTCCCCCAGCCTCTACCAGTGGACTGCTTTCGACAAATTTTATTTCATATTAAAGCTTATGGCCTCTAGATATGTCATCAATGGTCGTCTATCATGCACCACACTCCATTTTCAAGAGAAATCGCAAAAACATCACTTCACTGTACGTTCTCTATGGGGAAAAGCCTTTGTTCGCAGACTCAATAACTGAACAGATTTCCCCAATTTTTCTCACCAATTCCTTTCGCCACTATGCAAGCGTAGCTAACCAATCAGAATAACCTACATTTATTGCACAAGTTAAACTATTTTATAATATGAATTTGAGTTTAAAGTTTTGTCATGATTTCACGTAACGCTAAAATTTTAAAGTTCCAAATTTTCTTCATAACATTAATTTTTTGTTTTGTTTTATTTATGAGTCATACTAATTTTAGACGCATTTTTGTAATTATTCATCATTATTTTATTAAATAAAATTAAACTGAGTTAAATTATGATTAAAACAAAATGAAAATTTCGTATTCAGTCTTTACAGTAAATTGTATATTTCCAACAAATTTTGGACGAAGTCTGTCTAAGGAAAGTCATACTGTAGAGGGACGAGACTCATGTTTATATGGAATGCCGCTGTGGAAGAATTAATTCAATTTCAGGAACCATTTTTATTAGATGGCTAAATTCCACGACACAGTACATTAAAAGGTACAAGACGCAAGACAGAGAACAACAACACAAGTACACAGAAGAAAAAGAGAGAGAGGCATCATGGGAAAAACCCGGATGTCTCTAGTAGCGCCACCTACCATAAAAAGGAGAAGGCAGTGAATTGTAACTGCTAAAAGTTTATAATTTTGTCCAGCAGTGTATCATTCTGATAAATTTTACTCCCCTTGGACCACAAGAAACTTTTTTCATCGTTTCTGTACTTAGCATTTTGAGTTATAGTATTAATAAACACACCGATAGACAGATATAATTTCAAAAATTGTTTTTAGGATCGATGGTTGTCTTAAACGTGGAGATTCACTAATTTCTAGAGATAGATCATTCTGACAATTACAATACTTTCAATTTCTTGTAAAATATAAAGCAAAAAACGAAAAATGCTACACAAGGTGCTGAAAATATTTTAATGACTATGTTTTTTTTAAAAAAATAGAATTTCCTTTAGAAGCAGTGAATAACTGGTCTTACAATTTATTTTAGATTATCTAACATTATTTCCTATTTACGGATTTAATTTTACAAAAAAAATCTATTATTAACGTAGATAAATTTTTTTACTAGGGACAAAAGAGAAAAAAATTGCTAATTCGTTGTCAGACTTAATAATACCATATCAAGAAGAATAATAAAACATTTTAGTATTCCATGGCGAAAAATTATTAGAAAGGATTTTTCTCGATTAAAAAAATATATATGATTAAATATCATCATTTTTTTAAACGCCACCTTCAACCAGAATTTGCAACATTTTTCAATCTTAACTCCTCAAATTCTTTATTCAAAAACCGTTCCTTACATTTTTCTAACTTAGCTTCATTTTTCTGCAAATGTTCGAAGTAATGCAATTTTTTCTACGGAAAAAATCCAATAAAATATGTTTGTTTTATAAATTTATTTTTTGGAAGTTGAAACAATTTGTTATCTTTTTTTATATCGTTGACGCTCTTGGTAAAAAATAATGGTTTTGGTATTTATCTATTAAGTCAGTTTAAACCAGCAAAAATGTCGCAAAGAATACTATCACTTTAAACACATAGTATAAAAAATGGTTTTTGAAGGAAAAAATATGAAAAATCACTTTAACATAATTTTTTACAAACTTTTTTTAAATTTATGAAAAACACAATATGTTATGCTGATTGGGTACTCAAATTATTTTTTCAAACTTTGTTTCTCCACAGTTGTCATTTCTTTATTGAAAAAGCTTACACGTTAAAAAAAATTATTAAAGCATTCTCCCATTCATTTCGGCTTATCATGACATAAAGATATACTTTTTTCTATTTGCGCAAGTATTATTTAATTTTTTTTTGTCAAGGACAGCATTGCCATTTTTTGTTCGTAATTATTTTTATTCCTTTTCTTTTCTATCCATTTCTGTTCTGTAAGCTACAGTCACAGTTAATTTTTTTCTCCCATTATTAATTTCTTAGGTTCTCCAACCGGCACGTTGCCATTAAAATTAGTCAAAAGTGAAATTTTAAAAAAAATAGATTGCTAGAAAATGTCGAGTGAAGACCTTTGTAAAGAATTTTTATTAAACGGGTTTGCAAATGTAAATTGTTTAAGTTTGTTTTGTTCTGATTGTTTGCTTTTTTCTCCGGGAACGGCGCCAAAAATGAGTTTTATATATCCTTCAGAACACTGTGCAAATGATGTAAGAAGGCCTCAGTGAAAGCATGTGTCTCGCATTGGTGAAGGAAAAAATTAGCAAACTGAGCTACTGACTTACAGAAACAATCATTAATCTTAATACAAAATCAACAATTTGGTAGTTGAATTCCCTCGCGACGTTATTTATCATGCGGCAGACATCATTTGCTCCATTTAAAACGCATTAAGAAAACGGTGAGAAACTGAAAGATTATTTTTTAGTCATTATGGAACTATTTTAGAGCAGATCGTGCTCTAAGTGCCAAAAGTGATCATCGAGCCAAAAGTGATCATCAGTGACTTCGAGAAAGACAAATAAACATGATTTGAGGCGTTCCAACTCTCAAACCGTATCTTTTGTGAATCTGAAAATTTTGTCAGTTATGTATAAACTGTAAACTTTCATCGATAATAATAGAGACCCGTAAACTTGTTTGAAACATTTGTGAGAACAACCTTCCTCTTCCCCCTCCAAAAATGGTTTAGTCTTTTGTCGGGTTGTTGAAATTAAATACTCAGCGAAGTGTATACTCAACACAGCAAACATCCTATATTGATGCGAACTTACGTATAATTTACCTTTATTTACACATTCCCCTTTACTACATTTTTGAACTTATTTATAAATACATTTTTGTATACAATATTTGATGTCATAATGCAATCATCTTAAATATTTTTATTGTCATTTTCGGTGATTAACAAAAATATTGTTAGATTTGTGACTCTTGAAACGTATTCACAAATTAGTTCTTTTATATATATTCTCTTTGTAAAATAGAGCAAAGGTTATAAGAGAGCTGAGTATCCATGCTGTCTGTGGTATCTCTGCTAATAATAAAGGAGAATGTTTGTCTGTATATGTGTGTTGGCGCTCTACAGGGCAAATCGCTGGGCCTAGAGCTAAGAAATTTGGCACAACATAATTTTAAAAGTGGGAATATGAAACTCTGAGTCATTTTTTGAAATTTTAATTAGAATTTCAATTAATTAAAAATTAAGCGAAATTTTAGCGTTTTTCCTTAATAACTTCCCAAAATATTATAGAACAAAAATTATTTTTACACCGTCTGAAAGAGCAAAACACACCCTTTTTAATGATATCATTTAAGTTGCCATACAATTATTTTTCTAATTTTAATGATTTTTAACAATATTTTTGGCATAATTTACAACAATACTTTTCATTGTTTCAACGAAATTCAAACCTTTTCCATATTTTCAACAAATATTTATTTGTGCGTTTCTCTTCCATTGTTGAAAGCTAAGGTGATAACCTTAATATTTAATGATATGTTTTAATCTGCATATTTTCATCCAGCTAACATGCTGCTGGAAGTAAAATATGCCGAGCCATTTTAAAGTTAAAATCGAATGGATATTTTGCGAGAGGAATAAGAGACTGAAGTTGATACCGATAGCATACAATTGGATGTTACATTACACAGACAGCCACTTGATTCCATTAGGAAACGTCATGCAGACAACAAACAGAACAGGAGCAAGGCTACTGAAAAAACATGGGTTAAATATCTATCATAATTTAAAATTAATTTTTAAGGGAACAATGAATATCAAATTATGCATAAGAGATTCAATTGAAATTATATTCCCGGCGAACAAGCTGGTCGTAAATATGATAACGGGAAACTTTTTCATGGAAAACAACAGTTTAATTATTACACTTTATAATTAATACTCATTTTCCAAATATCATAAACAGACAGCAAGGACTACATAACTGCCACGTTCAACTTACTCATACGGAAGTCCTCGTTGGTCTGAAAACACGCGTCTAAATAGCATTGAGAAAGCGCACTTCGATGATGCGCGCTCCTATCTTTAAACTGGTTTATCGATGAAATTGTCGATCCAATGCACTATGCCACAAAATGTCGGCTTACCCTCTCCTGGCATTCCCAAACTCCTACAGTGTCACTTAAATTACAGTGGTTGAAAGACATTCTCACGAATAACTTATCAAGAACCCGACTTGACTCCTAGTGCGCTTCATTTGTGATGAGATCAATCTCATTGTAGAGGATAATCATCGAGTACTCATCCACCCAACTGACACACAATTCCGGCTGCTTATGATTCTTCTTTTTTTTCCTCCACGTATTTTTATTTTGTTCATTTTGTTTTGTTTACTATGTTCTTCTGTTCAGTGTATGTTTCTTTTTCATTATTATTTGTTTTTGTACTTGTTATTTGTTCATGTCCTTTCTAAACAAAAATAAAATTCACCTCCATCCATCCAAACCAGGAAGGAGCCAAATGGCTCTGAAGACGGGGATGCAGGTGGTGTAATAATAATTATAATTGATGTCTATGATGTTTTAACTTGAATTTTAAACAAACAGTGCATTTTAATGTGAACTGAGTATTCTGTTTCAGAAGTCAGTAAAAAGTCCTATTCACTGACACCTTATTCATCTATGTGGGCTTTGTATTAGTTGACAAAAGATGTGCTGACAACAGAAATAATACATAGGATCTTCGAGCAGTGCTGAAATTTTCATTCTTAAGTTATAGATTCGTTTTGGGGAAAGATTTGAATATGTTGGAAATTGAATCATTTAAATTTAATGGATGATGAATTTTCAACTGCAGTAAACCCTCAATTTAGTGAGCCTCAAATCAGGCGACAGAATTTGACTAATATAACCAATGCGTTTGGGAGAAATATATAGTTCAGCCAACAACATTCAAAGGGAAATTGACTGAAGATGGAGGCGTTTATTCGTCTTTCTAATACACAGTTATAAGGAGATTATTATTACTAATAGGGTATGCCCTATGGTGCGTCCACAATTAAAAATAGTGTTGTAAATTATGCCTAAAACACTTTCAAAAATCTGCTAAAATTAGGGAAAAAGTGGACGACAATTACAATGATATCACTGAAATGATATTTTTTTTTAAATTTTAAGATGGTGTAAAAATATTTTTGTCCTATAATATTTTCGAAAGTTATCGCTAAAAACGCAAAAATTTTGCTTAATTTTTAATTAAATAAAATTCTTTTAGAAATTTCAAAAACTCGCTGCTCGGTGGATACATTTCCACCCTCCATAGTATATTTTTGCCAAATTTTGTATAACGACAGTACATACATAGAAACACAGACGCGCATACATGCTCCTTTATTTGTAGTAGAGATTTCATAACTATTGAATCCACATATAGATACCTGCACAGGTAAGAATCAATTTAGTCCTTTTGTAAATTCGTTTTGAATCAGAGAAACAGCATTTAATCTTTTCATTGCGTTATGCTTCAGGATTATTCTTTAAAGGAAATTCGGTTCCTTCGGGATGTCGCAACAAAAGGATTAAGTCAACCATATGATGAGATATATTCTTTGTGTTACATCTCTTAGACTCAAGCCAAGGGTACTTTAATCGTCAATTTTCTAATGTGGACTTTCACAGTGTCATTCTCAAGGTTTCACGAAGGTCAAGTTGAAGATCAAGTATTTTCACTAATATTATTCCTTTTGTTTATGGGAAGAAATAATTTGGCCATTAGATGATTCGCCTTTCAAAAGCTTTTTCCCACAACCACCAAGTCCATTGTTCATAGCAACAAAAAATAGTCAGGTGATGAATTAAATGTATTTTCAGAATACTAGAAACCTTTTGATTATTATATAGAAACAAAAGAAATGAGAATTGCGTTTATGTAAGACAACCTGGATGAAGAAATCGGTTGCTTTCTTCAGCAGATTTTCATTTCATTGATTTTCATGATTTGCTTGAATTCCTCGGTAGTACCTCCGAAATTGTGGATACTAACAAAGCCTTTCTTTTATATTCATAGTAAAGAATTGTTTCTAAACAAAAAGCTTTTTATTGTCTGCAGTCGGATTTCTAAAATTATTTTCAATTATTTCTCTTTTTTCGCTGAAATAAAAATTCACTCCGTCTTGAATCAAATCAAAATCAAAATTAAACTTCATTCAATAAATAAAAGTACATTTTGTGAAACAGGATGAGTCAAAAGTCCTTAGACAAACTTTAAGGTTATATCAGGCGTACACAGAAGAGTCACTTTTGCTTAAGAACATGTGATCTCAAGCGTAATATACTGCAGCTAGAGAGATCGCTGTAACAACGTAGCAACAGACCATAACACATGCTGATTTTCCTACCTGGATTTGTTTCTCGAAAGAAGCTACATTTTCAAAGGACAGTGCACAATTTTAATAATGGTATAATAGTATGTAAATTTGTTTTATTCGAAGTTCTCTGATCGACATGCGCATCAACAAAATCTTGTTTGTTATTTTCTTGTACTGTTCCACATAATCAAGTGCAGTTCATTGTTAAAGTTGGAAATAATTTTTTTGGATTTTATAAATAAAATTTAATTAGTCAAGAACTCGAATCTCGTCTTCTTTTTTCAGTGCAAAATGCATTGTACTCATTTCTAGGATTTTCTTCCACTATGGCCAAATGTTCCAGACAATATTTAAAAGATGGGTAATAATAAGAGTGTAAAGAGATTGTACTAATCCCACATAGCTTAGTTCTCTTGACGCACATGCGAGTTATCTCAAACTAATAGACATACTATATTTAAAATATTTTTCTATTGTTTCACATTGTTATGAAAATCGTCCGGTTAGGGTACGGTAAAAACAGTCCAATAAGCAAGATAATAAAAATGACGCTTTATTTTACGAATATTGCGAAAAATACAAAGCACAGGAAACAATAAAAACAGCACTTGTAAAAATAACCAACACAAACAGACAGCAAATTTCACTTTCAGTACCGCTCGGTGTCTATCAGCTTACCAGCTCGCACTGTGGACAAAACTCCAAAGAGATTCAAAGACGTGCAAGCACACTCCAAAGACCTTCACTCAGCTCAGAACCTTCGGGTTTTTATAGGCTTTCCGACAGGATGTGACATTACATAGAATCATCTAGTACATTCTCTATATCTTCTTTCCTAATAGAGATAGGACCAAAATTCAGGCATGTTCGAGAACTTTCATTTTGTCGTCAAAGTCGGGGCTCATTGGTTTCCATTCCCCGGCATTCAATAAAACTTCTATAAATTTCTCTTTTTAACCATAGGACTAACATTGCTGGGAAGTGAAATTACAGGTTCGTAACAATACAGAAGGCATATCGTTACTTTTTGATATTTATGACAGTCCGCATCTTATATTTACGAGGTTTTAGGGCAAAATGTACAAAGTTTTGATAGATTTAGACTGTTTAAATACAAATCGAAATCCGAATGGTATACATGTACGAAAGATCTCTTCAACCGATCTGTAACGATGAAGAAACAATCCCCCCGAAGGGGAGAAAAGGACCTTTATTACACGAAACTTCAAGATAAAATTTCTGTTATGAATTTTCGGAATCCCTTACTTACCCAAATATCACCCATGAATGTCTTGATGGAATCATATTTATGGATTTGTGATAAGCAACCTGTCCCGTAATTCATGTACAGAGTCCCTGCTCATTTCAGCATGATTTTTGTCATCATTGTGGCCTTATACATTGGCCTTTATAATCTTCAGACCTATCATCTCTTGTTAATTTTTTCTGGATTTAATTGAAACATCCAATTGAACATTTGTGACAATTTTGTCGGAGGTAACTGCTGTGACCGTCAGACATACACCAGCAATCTTTTAGAATGCTCGTTAATGCATAATATGTTGTATATGTGATCTCTCTGTATTTTGAAATTATAAAAAAATTTTCCAATTAGATATTTATTTTGGGACTTCTATGCATCATTTGATAATGCTCACATACTAGTAAAAACAGGCAATTTAGACATATTTTAATTAAATAACTAACACGTTTAAATACTTCTTTACCATTCTCTATCATTTCAAGAATATTCTGAAGGCTTTAAAAATTATGCATAAAAAGGTTTCTTTACAGTTGTGAAATGTAGAATTATAAAATTTCAAGCATTTAATATTGAAGCGAAACGATTTTCGAAGATCTCCAAATGCGAAACATGAACTAGAAATCAACACTTGACGAAAGCCAAAAATCTATACCTTCCACTTTTCCTTGTATAAAATACAAACAATTTTTCTTTCTCTGATAAAAAAATCAATGAAGAAACCCCTCTTATCACCACTCTTAAAGCGGCGAATAAACTTCATAATGCCTGACATCTTTTCGACACCCAAACCTAACATTGATCGACTTTTTCTTCGCCTCTGTGGATATTTTTTAATGTATGAAACAGAACAGAGACAAAACACGACTACTTTTAAGCAAACCCTAACCCTTTGGGACTGCTTTGAGTTCTCGAGTTCCAGTTCTTTCGATTTTACTGTCAAATCCACGTGATCGGCGGAGAAAAATGTTGAGAAGAACTGGAACTCAGAACTCAAGCAGTCCCAAGTTACACACTTAAAAAAGTGGTGTGTTTTGTCTCTGTTCTGTTTGTACATTAAAATATCCACAGAGTGAAGACGATCAATGTTAGGTTTGGGTATGTGAAAGATGTGTTATAAGTTTTATTCCATACTTTAAGAATTGGTGATAACAGGATTTTCTTCATTGATTTTTTATCAGAGAAAGGAAAAAATTGTTTGTATTTGATACAAGAATGGAAGGTATAGATTTTGGCTTTCGTCAAGTGATTTCTAGTTCATGTTTCGCATTTGGAGATCTTCGAAAATCGTTTCGCTATTAAGGCTTGAGGAATTTTATACTTCTACACATTTTCACAACTGTGAAAACCTTTTGATGCATAATTTCCAAACTAACTGGAGATATTCTTGAAATGATAAAAGAATGGTAAAAAGTATTTAAACTTTATTAGTTATTTAATTAAAATATGTCTAAATTGCTTCTTTTTACTATATGTGAGCATTATGAAATGATGCATAGAAGTCCTCAAAATAAATCTGATTGGAAAAATTAAGTTATAATTTCCAAATACAGAGATCACATATACAACATATCCCTGACGAACATGTGGTAAGTGACATTCTAAAAAGAATTGCCGGTGTATGTCTGATCGTCACAGCAGTTACACTGCAACAAAATTGTCAAAATGTTAAGTGATGTCGTAAACTGGCTTTCAAAGTTAAATCAGAAAAATTAACAAGAGATGATGGGTCTAGAAGATTATAAAGGCCAATGTATAAGGCCACAATGATGAAAGAATCATGCTGAGTGAGCAGGAGCTCTCTACACGATTACCGGAGTCTTATCACAAACCATAAATATTGCATTCCAGTACCAAAGACACAAAAGGGTCAAAATCTTGATGCTCCGGAATTACCAACAGAAATTTATCTTAAAGTTTCCGTGTCTAACAAAGGTCCTTCACCAGGATGAGAGCCTTCATCGTCACAGATCGGTTGAAGAGGATTTTGAACAATAATACCATTCGATTCGATTTGTATTTAAAACAGTCTAAATCTATCAAAACGTTAGTCATTTTGTCCTAAAACCTCGTAAATATAATGAATGCGGACTGTCATAAATATAAAAGAAGTAATGATATCCTTCTATACAGTTGTTTGAACCTGTAATTTCCTTCCCAGACAATGTTGGTCTTGTGTTTGAAAGAGAAATTTATAGAGGTTTATTGGATGCTGAATGGAAAACCAATGACCCCTCGATTTTGACGACAAACAAAAGGTTCTCGAATATGACTTGCAATTTTGGTCCCTTCTTTGGAAAGAAGTATAGAGTAAGTACTAGATGATTCTATGTAATGTCACATCCTGTCGGAAACCTAAAACACCGGGGTGCTCAGTAAGGTGAAAGTCTTTGGAGGTTTTGTATGTCTCTTTGAATCTCTTTGGTTTAGTCCATCAGTGAGCTGGTGTGGATAGATCGACGAGCAGTAAATGAAAGTGCTACAGTTGACTTTTGTAGTGATTTACTGTTTGTGTGTATTCAATTTTTATAATTGCTGTTTTTCTTGTTTCCTGTGCTTTGTGTTTTTCGGAATATTCGTTAAATAAAGCGTCAATTTCATTGTCTTGTTTTTTGGACTGCTTTTACCGTACCCTCACCGGGCGATATTCATAACAATGTGAAACAATAGAAATATATTTTAATTATAGTATGTCGATACTATTTATATTTTTGTAATGGTTCTTTTTATAATCTCCATTATAGCGTTTTGTTTAACAAGATTAAAATACCAAATCTCCTTTCCTCATATGTAAATTCTTTCGTATATAAAATTAACTATGAAAAGGCGCAAAAAAAAGTATCTTTCTCTTTGATGTTGGAAATCTGATTTCATCGATTTGCTTAATTTTATGAAATCGCTTAAGAATAAACTTTTATCATAGCCATGGCTAATAATTTGTTTCCTGAATAAAGTGCTACAACGACTATAGAGTATCGATTTTCGCATCCTCTTATGCATTTTGCTTTCATAGTTTTGACCAGGTTATAAAGCATTCCAAGGTAAAAGAAATACAAATCGTTTATAGAAAGTGTTTTATCCGAGAGTATTTTTTTCCGATGTGGGCAGTTTCAGATCACAGTTTCTTAAATTATGTTTGCTAATGATCTTTTTCCATGGCGAGTCGCGAAAATGTTAGCAGCTTTTGCTTCTGACACGTTTTTCGCCGTTAGCAAGCAAACATAGTTAATAAAACTTCCTTGATTTTGATATATTTCAATAAAATTATCCACATAATGGTGAATACAGGGTGATTCAAAAGTCCTTAAAAACTCTATGGATAGGCCAGGTTTACATAGACGGATAATTTTACATAGAAATATGTAATCGCAAAATAAACGACTTCTAGAGGGATCGCTATGACTCTGCAGTAATCAAAAGACGGACGAGCAAACCATCTCCCACAAGGCTAGTTTAAACGTTCAAGCTGAAATGTGGTTGTGCATCATGCTGCCTTAATACTGGTGGGTTTTCAGAAGCCCGCAGGTGCCACTTATACACATTTATTGCACTGTCCTTTGAAAATGTAGCTTCTTTCGAGAAACAAATCAAGGTAGGAAAATCAGCATGTGTTATGTGGTCTGTTGCTACGTTGATTACAGTGATCTCTCTACCTGCATAGTGTTACGCTTGTAGATTACATGTTCTTGGCAAAAGTGACTCTTCTGTGTACGCCTGATATAACCTTAAAGTTTGTCTAAGGATCTTTTGACTCATCCTGTTTCCCCAAAATGTACTTTTATTGGTGCAGTTTAATTGTGATTTTGATTTGATTCATCAATTGAGGGGGGGGGAAGGAAAACATTTTTTGTTCCTAGACGGAGTGAATTTTATTTCAGTTTCAGCGAAAGAAATAATTGAAAAATAATTTAAGAATGACTGCAGCACAATAAAAAAGCTTTTTTTTAGAAACAATTCGTTACTTATGAAAAGTAAAAGAGAGGCTTTGTTAGCATGCAAATTTCGAAGGTTACTCCGAGGAAGTCTCACAAAGCAAATCATTCAATGAAATGAAAATCTGCTGAAAAAAGCAACGCCTTTCTTCATCCAGGTTGACACATAAACGCAATGTTCATTTTGTTTTCTATATAATAATCAAAAGGTTTCTAGTATTATGGAAAATACATTTAATTCATACCTGACTATTTTTGTTGCTACGAGACAATGGACTTGGCGGTTGTGGGAAAAAGCTTTTGAAAGGCGAGATCATCTAATGGCCAAATTATTTCTTCCTCAAACAAAGGAATAATATTATGAAAATCTTAATGCGTCTCAACTTCGACCTTCGTGAAAGGTAGAGAAGACCTGTCGAAGAGACGACATTAGAAAGTGACTATTAAAAGTTCCTTGATTGAGTTCTAAAGAGATTAAGCACATAAAAGAATTATACCTCATCATATGGTTGATCTCCCTACTTTTTGTTGCGACTCAGGTGGAACCGAATTTCCTTTAAAGAATCATCCTGAAGCATACCGCATGAAAGAAATTAAATGCTGTTTGTCGATTCAAAACGAATTTACAAAGGACTAAATTGATTCTTACCTGTGCAGTTATCTATTTGCGAATTCAATAGTTATGAAATCTCTACTATAAATAAAGGAGAATGTATGCGCGTCTGTGTTTCTGTGTGTGTATTGGTGTTGTACAAAATTTAGCACAAATATACTATGGAGGGTGGAAATGCATTCCTCGGAGCTATTTTTTAAAATTTTTATAAAAATTTTATTTAATCAAAAATTAAGCAAAATTTTTGCGTTTCTGGCGATAACTTTCGAAAATATTATAAGACAAAAATATATTTTACACCACCTTAAAATTTTAAAAAATATATATTTTCAGTGATAATCATTCTAATTGTACTCCAATTTTTCCCTAATTTTATCAAATTTTAAAAATATTTTTATGCATAATTTACAACGCTACTTTTCATTTTGGACCCAACATAGGACATACCATATTATTAATGAAAATCTCTTTCTAACTGTGTATTAGAAGGGAGAAGAAACGCCTCCATCTTCAGTTAATTTCTCTTTGAATGTTGTTGGCTCAACAATATACACCCCCCAAAAATGCATTGATTATATTGCTCAAATTCTGTCGCCTGATTTGAAGTTCACTAAATCAAGAGTTTACTGTATTTGAAAATTCATCATTAATTAATTTCAAATTATTCAATTTCTGAAATAATCAAATCTTCTGCACAAAACGAATCTATAACTTAAGAAAGAAAATTTCAGCATTACTCGAATATCCTATGTATTATTTCTGTTGTCAGCATCCCTTTTATCAACTAATACAAAGCCCACATAGATGAATAGCGTCAGTGAATGGACTTTTTACTGACTTCTGATACAGAATACTCAGTTTACATCAAAATACATTGTTTGTTTAAAATTCAAGTTAAAACATCATAGACATCGTGGTAAATAGACAATCTTAGTGATAAACCAGCTTAAAGATACGAGCGGGCATCATCAAAGCGCACTTTCTCAATGCTATTTAGACGCGTGTTTTTAGACCAACGAGAACCTCCGTATGAGTAAGTTGAACGTGTCAGTTATGTAGTCTTTGTTGTGAGCTTATGATATTTTGAAATGAGTATTAATAATAAACTGTAATAACTGAAAGCTATTTTCTCTGAGAAAAATTTCCTGCTTGTCCTTCATGAAACCACAGACATCATGGATGATCAGTTCTCTCAAAACTTTTCCCCTATTTTACAAAGCGAACTAATATAAATAAACTAATTTGTGAATCCTTTTCAAGAGTCACCAAATCTAACAATATTTTTGACAATCACAGAAAATGAC
>BGPR01002115.1:145746-160805 GCA_013235015.1 Araneus ventricosus
ATGTATGAAACAGAACAGAGACAAAACACGACTACTTTTAAGCAAACCCTAACCCTTTGGGACTGCTTTGAGTTCTCGAGTTCCAGTTCTTTCGATTTTACTGTCAAATCCACGTGATCGGCGGAGAAAAATGTTGCAAAAGTTTTTTCATAAATAACTGTACCGAAGTGAGTGTTTCTGTCCTATTGATCCGCGTGTCATTGTTATTGTTGGCGAACCTTTATCGTCGTTTAAGCGTGGAACAGAAACCTACCTAGGGATATACACAAAAAAAGAAAGTTTTGGAGTAACAGAGTATTCAACACCATGTTTTCCGCCGATGAAAAAGTTTTTGTACCTCGTAAAAGAGTTCCGTCTGATAAGAGTGAAGCCAAATTCTTTCTTAAGAAATTCTTTTTAGAAAGTTTCAATATCGATCGTTGCGATGATTTTTGTTTTATTATCCTTTTATAATGCTAAAAGTGGTTGGAAAATATTAAGGATTGTCAACATAGGCTCGTTAACTATTGATTACGTATCCTTTTTTTTGTCCTTCACGTAGTGTAAGATAAATTTATATTGCTTTATTGATAACTTCTACAAAATGAAGTTTACACTAGCATAAAATGTTCTACCACAGCGGAGTAAAAAGACATTGAGGTTAAAATTTTCAAATGAGATCAGTGCAGTTTACCATAATACGATTATATTCATATTCAAGAACATATAAAACATGTTGATTCATCAAAATTTCAGGGTCGAATTTTAAGATTTCGTAGACACATGTCTTGTGTACGAGAAGTCAAAATTATCATTACAGCAATTTATCTCATCTGACCACCATTACAGAGCTGTGGTAGCATTTAGTGCCGTTGTGATTATTCTTCTTTATTGCGATACCCATGCTAAGAGTCTCGCTATCTCAGTTTGAAAGAAAATTCTATTAAAAACTTGTGTCAAATGAATAATTTAAACCCATTTTTACCAAAAAAAAATCACATAATTTTAAAGTTTGTAATTCTGAAAATGCAAATATGTTATTTTCAGTTCATAAGAATTTTCATGTATTTCGTGTAGCGTTGGGTTTATACCATCTTTTGCTGTATCAGATACAAGTTGATACTGACACACGCTTATACCTGATACTTTTACTTGATATTTTTGTATCTCATACAGCCGATAACCCATCCCTTACTGTCGGTACGGAACTGGGTAATCGGCAATCGGGTATTGATACGAGATTTCTGCCTTGGCGATGCTAGCATGTGTTATGTGTGCTTATTTTAACGACCTATATATATTATTTCTTATCAATACCTGGAATAAAATTATTTCTAACGCGTCTTTTTACCTTTTCTTGTAATGTTTCTTAAGTATTTAAGATTGATGGGATTTTCTATGATTAAATAAATATATTTTGCTTTAAGCATTTCTTTATTGGAAACAAATAAGTAACTCAAACAACAAAATTGTTATTAGTAAAATAAATTGAACATAAAAATTAAATGCTGAACATGAATAGAATTTTCAGAATATAACGATTTTTAAAATATAATTAAACAGAAAATATTTTAAAATATAAATATATGATGAAGTACTTAAAAACAAAATGAAAATGAAACTATTGCTATCAGTCTTTTAAGTTTTAGAAAAATCTTTACTTTTTAAAAATGCTTTAAGAAATAATGCACAAAATCAAAATTAGCAACTAAAGCTAAAGGTAACGAGCAATTTTGGAAGAGATGGAGATCATAGTTTTTAAACCTAAACGTCTATTAATATATAGAGTTTAATATGAACAACTTAAAACAAAAAACATGAAATTTCTCTTTAATTAAGAAAAGACGGAAATATATATATATATTAACAAAAGTATAACATTGGGAACATACAAGGTACAACAAGAAAACAGTTAAAGAGATAGATAAAAATAATTCAATGATTATAGTTTTAAAAAACTAATTTTTTTACTTTGTCAAAAGATAATCTTGTTTTTTGTCATTTAAAATCAGTACCACTATCGAAAAAATGAGTTGTCATGGAATGGATGTCACAATCATGCAAAAATGTTTTCTGACTAGTTTTTTTAATACAGAAAATTGTACCTCTCTTCTCGCCACTATTTTAATCGTTCTTTAATAAGGAAGTACCTACCCACTTCGGAGATCATTCTCGATCGAGATGTTCCTACATGTGTGTATGATGCTGAAATCCTATCGTATATTTTCAAAAAAATTAATACATTACGTATTAATCCCACACATACCAATCCCAGCTTGGGAATCCTGCCTTCCGATGCACTTAGCTATTTGTTTCTCTCCTTTCCATCCCCACCTATCATGACTTCAAAACCAAGGCCACATGCACTTCATCATCATACCTCTGCCGAAAACGGAAAGCTATCCCTAACCTGGAAATGTATCCATCTGATATTTTGTATCATATGATACTTGTATCATGTTGATACTTCGCATCATCCAACCGAAAAGGAACGCGACAGAAGCGATTACTTATCGTTATCAATCGAGTCCGAGAACTGATACCGAGTACCTGATACTTTTGTTCTGTATCATTTAGGTGTATCTGATACTTTTGCGTACCTGATACAAAGTATCAAGTTGATACAGTATCACTCAACCCTAATTTTGTGAATCTAGAAAAATTCTTATCATCTTCTTTTTTTTATTTCATCGTAATTCATGGCAGTCAAGAGAAAATAAATGGACTTCAAAGCTGCTGAAATTTGTTTAAAATGTACTTAATATATGGTAATATTTAGCGCTTCGTATTTAAAGAAGGGATTAGAAAGCATTAAGCATTTAAAGGACTTAGCGACGAATAAAGGATTAAAATTATAAAAAATATGCAAATGGATTTTCTGAAAACGGTTTTAAAGGATTAACGAAGAATGGCTCTAACAAAATCCTTTAAACCGAATCGCTCGTTCTGATTCGTTTCAAAAAATCTCTCTGGTTCTTCTTTTTTAAGGAAGATCCTAAATTTTAATTTTCAAGAATTATTTTCCCCCTTATCTTTAATCTATAATGAGAATATTTTTTTTTGATATTTCAAAAATATCAAATATTCTGAATAAATGCAACTTCGATTATTTTCAAACGTGCAATCGGAATAAAAATACCTTCAAGAAGAATCTGGAAAACAAAAATGAATCTATGTTACTTAAAATTCTCTGCTTCACTGTCATAGTGTTAAAATTCCTACATAGCATGAAAGTATAGCATGATAGTGTTTGCGTGTTTTGACTTTTAGACCCTTGCTTTTTGGAAATGAACTTTAAATTTTTTTTAAAAAAATAATAATAGTGTGTCTTAAAGTTTTGTGATTATGTGTTTTCGTTTTTAATTATATATACGTTTGCATAAGTTTTATGATTTTATGTATTCTCTGTGGTCTACTTTTTGCTTTCTAAGGCATAATTTTTTTGTGACTTTTGTTCTTTGTGTGTTTGTCAGCACTCTGTAAATGGAGTTTTCTCTGTAGTGTGCTTTTCTTTAAATAAATAAATAAATAAAACGAGAAAAATATTCTGAAATAATTCAAGAAATAATCACGTGCATAAAATGATCACATCGCACGGGAGTATTCCAAGGACTGCAAAATATTTCGAAACATTTTGATTTTCGAAGTTAGACAAATATTTTGGCTCCACAAATACAGATACTGTATTCTTTGCTTTCTGCAAGTTCGGTTCTTAATGAATCAAGTATGAATAAAATATTTCTCAATATTTTTTCTTTAATTTCTTCATTTTTCATTCAGTTACAAAGATTAACTTGACCTTATTAGCAATATTAAAATGGTTTTCCCTAGAAAACTATCATTGGTGCTCGTATTTTTCAATAAAGTCATCTCGCGACACTTCAGCCGTACAGGCTCGTAGCTCAACGCATTAGGTTACAATAAATCAGTTGGCAAGGCAATTTAGTTAAAACATTTGAAGCAAGTACAGTAGAACCTGTCCAAACGGAACTGGGTTGTCTGTAAGCACTACATTTACAGGGTCTCCTCGATCCTGTAAATTCACAGGGTTGAGAAAACCCTATAAAGGTACTGTTTACTCGAACCAGCGAAAAAACATTATTTCTATTACGATGTTGAATTTTCCTATGCAATCAAAATTAATTCACTTTAAAATGCGTATCCGTTGGTTCTAGTTTCACAAGCAAACACCCTAAAATACCCATTCATATGATATATGACATCACTTTTTCTCTTTCTATTTTCAAAGCCAAACTTTTCTGCAAATCGTTCTTTTCAACTATTCTAGTGGTGTGGCGTTAGAAGAAAGAAAATGGAGAAAAAAGACTTTATAAATATATCGCTGCTTCCTCACATTGTAAACTATAATTATGCGTACTTAGGTCGATTGCTTTTATTTTATGTACAATTTTTATAATACGTTTTAATGAAAATAGTAGTGAGGACGGAACTCGGCCGTATGTCGAGAGGACTCTGTCTAAGCAAAGTTTACTCGAGTCAGTGGAAAAACATTATTTCTATTACGATATTGAAATTTCCTATGCAACCAAAATAAATTCAGTTTAAAATGCGTATCCATTCGTATTCGTTGGTTCTAGTTTCACAAGCAAACATCTTAAAATACCCATTCATATCATGTACTTTTCGCTTTCTATTTTCAAAGCCAAACTTTTCTGTAAATCGTTCTTCCCAACTAATGTAGTACTCTGGCAAGAAAAGAAAGAAAATGGCGAAGAAAGATGGTATTAATACAGTAGAACCCCGGGAATCCGATCTAATTGAAGCTGGCCTTTGTTCGGATTCCGTGAAATTCGGAGTATTGACTCTGGGTGCGCTGTGGAAGCGTACGGAAAAAGCACGCGGCGATTCGCACGGTACGGTTGCAAAAACGTTGAGGGTAAGAAGAAGATATCTGAGTTTGTTTCTACTAATTAAGGTGCTATATTCATCCTTAAAGACCAATTCGAATACTTCTTCTAAGTTAGGAATAAACAATAACTTTCCTTCTGATTCGTAATTGTTATTTTTCCTTCATTGTTCAGAAAATTTTTTTCCAGAAAATTGAAAAAGGCGTTCGGATTATCAGGCATTTCGGATTACTGGGGTTCGGACTTCCGGGGTTCTACTGTAAATGGCGTCAGTTTTTCGCATTCTATTTTCGAAGCCAAACTTTTCTGAAAATCGTTCTTTCCAACTAATGTAGCGCTGTAGCGGGAAAAGAAGAAAATGGCGGAAAACGACGGTATCAATATATCGCTGTTTCCTCACATTGTGAACTATAATTATCCGTACTTCGAACGTTTTGTTTTTATTTTATGTACAATTTTTATAACCCGTTTTAATGAAAATAGTAGCCGGGAAGAAACTCGGCCAAATGTCGAGAAGATCCCGTAGATGCAAATTTACTCGAGTCAGTGAATAAACATTATTTCTATTAGGGTATTGAAATTTCCTATGCAACCAAAATAAATTCCTTTTAAAATACGAATCCATTCGCATTCGTTGGCTCTGGTTTTACAAGCAAACATTTTAAAATACACATCCATATCATACATAGCGTCATTTTTTCGCATTCTATTTTGGAAGCCAAACATTTCTGTAAATCGTTCTTTCCAACTAATGTAGTACTGTGGCGAAAAAAGACGATATCAATGTATCGCTGTTTCTTCACATTGTGAACTATAATTATCCCGTACTTAGAATGTTTTGTTTTTATTTCATGCACAATTTTTATAACCCATTTTAATTAAAATTGTAGTCGGGAAGAAACTCGGCCGGATGTCGAGAAGAACCCGTACATGTAAATTTACTCGAGGCAGTGAGAAAACATTATTTCTATTAGGATATTGAAATTTCCTATGCAACCAAAATAAATTCCCTTTAAAATACGAATCCATTCATATTCGTTGGTTCTTCTTTTACACGCAAACATTTTAAAATACCCAACCATATCATACATAGCGTCATTTTTTCGCATTCTATTTTGGAAGCCAAACATTTCTGTAAATCGTTCTTTCCAACTAATGTTGTGCTGTGGCGGGAAAAGAAATTAATTATCGAAAAAGGACGGTATCAGTATATCACTGCTTCTTCACATTGTGTGAACTATAATTATCCGTACTTAGAATGATTTTTTTTATTTTATGTACAATTTTTATAACCCGTTTTACTGAAAATAGTATTAAAATCGGAAGTCAGCCGTATGTCGAGAAGACCCTGTAGAAGCAAAATTTACTCGAGTCAGTGAAAAAACATTATTTGTATTACGACATTGAATTTTCCTATGCAACCAAAATAAATTCGCTTTAAAATACGAATCCATTCGTGTTCGTTGGTTCTAGTTTTACAAGCAAACATTTTAAAATACACATCCATATCATACATGGCGTCATTTTTCCGCATTCTATTTTCGAATCCAAACTTTTCTGTAAATCGTTCTTTCCAACTAACGCAGTTCTGTGGCGGAAAAGAAAGAAGAGCGCAAAAAAGAATGTTATTTATTGGAGTTGAACTTTTAATGCATCTTCCCGTAAGTTATATCACTCTTCAGTAGATTTTAATGCTCCATGGATAACGTGGTTTATTGCCTGGAATGAAGGTGATATTTAAATTTTTCCCCGACCGAGTTTAAATGGAATATGGAAAGTGAGTTTTTTTTAAGAAATCAGGCCTGTCAGAAACAGGCTTAAATATCATTCATCAGATTTCTGTCTATGCGTGGTAATGAAAAAGTTTTATGCTTAAAGAATCTTTGAATTCGCCAAGTTAGAGGTAAAAAATAGGTTTTGAATAAGCAGGATTGCAATTTATTTATATTTAATTACACATTTATAAGCTAACACATTAATTAAAATTTCGTAAAATTTCTAATTAAGATAATTTTTAAATTTTCACAAAATAGCATGTAGTCTATTTTAACCCATTAATGCCCAAGTCACCAAGTAACCCATTTTTTCAATGATATTTAGTATACTAGCATTATATGTCGTGAAATAAAATGGATAATTAATTTTTAAAAATCGCGCCTTAAAAATTTATGGTTTATTGTCCTCCAAAAAAACCTAGCTTCCCTATTAAGAAAAAGTCCTATTAATGCAAAAAAATATCGAAATTTGAAATTATATGAGATTTCAATATATATATATTTCATTTGTATGATTATTGATAAGAAAACTTTATTTTAATTCTAATTTAGATTAATATATGTATATATTGAAAATATAACACATGTTTTGATTATTTGAAATATATATATATATATATATATATATATGTATATGTATTAATCTCGCTTAATTTTATTTCAAATTCTAATATTATATATTTTAAAATCTTAATGTATTCCAAAATCACTTTTCTAAAACTCCAGTTTCGTTTTATTTCCCGCTCTGAAGGTATATTAAATCTCTCTTTCTGGCATATTTATTGCCAAAAGAATATTCTGATTGCTTCCACGCGCCAACATAAATCACGAATTCTTTTCCAGACTTTTCCCTAAAATACTTACGTAATATAGTAAAAATAGCTATTATTCCCTTCACTTTGATCACGTGTCTATCTGTTAAATCCCTACCTGAGAAAAAGCAGGGATCTTCTGTTCACTTTTGGCTTGAAAACTTCAACAAAGATCGTACATTCCATCACTCTCCGATAATAAAAATGAAATTTAGAATTCAACTCGGCCTGTTTAATCATTTAACGACTACAATAACGAATACATTTCATATATATATATATATAGAAACCAAGACCAAAGACACCTCTATACAAAAAGAGCGATAACAAATCAAGAAATTAATACTTTAATCGAAGAAATACTATTTCAAATGAAGTAAACATTAGGAAACGGATATTTTATGGTTAACATAAATTCTAAAAAAGATTTAAATATTAAAAAACTTTACTAACACGGTGAATGCGCCAATGTAACAGTACAACCGAAACGCGAGAAATATTAACAAAAGAAAACATTAAAACCATTTCAGAAAAGAAAAACCAAAATAACAAAACGGAACATAACGCTAACGTCCGGGACGCGTCATCAGCAGGTAAATCCCGAACGAGCGTTTACTTATTACCGGTGTTTTCTAAACACAAACTCTAGCAATAATGCTAAAAAGAGTTTGTTTCCCTGCAAATGTATTTACTGACATATTTGTTAAATGTAAGCAAATTAATTGATAAATAATTGAACAAATTTACAATTTTGTTCTTCACATTGCAAAAGAAATCTACTTTCGAATATGTCCTGAAAATAGAACGGCTACATCGCTATAAACCGAACGTTTGATATGTGCTGCCATCAGTTAAATATAAAAGAAACGAATATTTAAAAATATTTTTTTGTTAAATTTATTTTTGAAATATAATTCCTGTGAGTTTATGATGAATTTTAAGAAGCCTCCCTGAAAAGGGACTCTAGGCATTAATGGGCTAAGAATGCTGGTTGCATAGTACAGGGTATTTTTTTGAAACTGATACTACTCAGAGCCATCTATAGCTCAATCTATCAGCTGAAATGCCACCAAATTTGATAGGGAGACTAAAGACGACATGGGGAAAAAGATTCCGTGATAAAAAAAAATTAGCTCCGAAAGTCGCCGAGAGGGGGAAATGTGGCACTGTTGTATTCTACACAACTGACAATTAGGCAAATAAATAACAAAGAAAACTTTTCAGTGCAAAACCGCTTTAATACAACAAATGAACCTGCCCCAAAGGGTTACAGAGATGAAATTACAATGCACCATAGCACCAGACCTCTTTCAGTGGGACCTCCCTTCTCGTAGACCACACATCGCATCCTGTGCACAACATTCTCGACGGCTGAAAGTAACATGTCACCAGGAATGTGCAGCACAGTTCACAATATGTTGTCCTTTAAGGTTGCTAACGTCGGGACCCCACCAAGATAGACCTTAGGTAAAAGTCGCATGGGGTTAGATCCGGGAAGAATGGACTTGTAAAATGTTGTTTACAGAGTGCAAGGTGTGGTCCACGAGAAAGCTGGTCGCATTGAAAGGTCATCACATGCCCTCGCCGAGGAAGTAATTTTATTGAATAAAGAACTATGGTGCATTGTATTTTCATCTCTGTAACCCTCTGGGGCAGCTCATTTGCAGAAATAAAATGAATTTGCACTGAAATTTCTACTTCGTTAAATTGTCTAATTCCAGTTGTGTAGACTACAACAGCGCCACATTTTCCCCTATCGGCGACTTTCATAACTATTTTTATTATTATTATTATTACAGAATCATTTTCCCCAAGTCGTCGTTAGTCCCCTTACAAGATTTGGTGGCATTTCAGCTGATAGCGCGAGCTACAGAAGACCCTGAGTAGTGTCAGTTAAAAAAAAACACCCTGCATTTTGAAGTTATGTAAATATCTATTTGAATGCGTCTTAAATGTTAATTGTATGGCTTAATTAGTTATACTTAAATTTTATTTCTTGTGTATGATGTATTGTAATCGACAAAAAATTCGACCTCAAGATTTTGATTAATCTCATTTTTTCAGATCTCCCTGAAACCGACAAAACACAATTTCGGGATTATAACGGTGTATAAGTCCATGTGTATGTGAACACGATAATTCAGAAACTCAACAAACAATACGGTTGAAATGGCATGTGGTCTTCACGGCAAAAACTGTAAGTTTGTTTTGGATGTTGGACGAAATCCGTCAATGGGAAGAAGGACTTTATATATACTCCTTTTTGATCACCATTCTAAGAAATAAGCAAAAAGTACCATATTTTTTTTTAAAAAATTAACATGTGGGATGTCATTTGTTGTCTTTATAAGTATTTTATGACTTCAAATCATTTATAGTTTATTTGGAAATAATATCTAAAGTAATATCAGTGATTAAGTTTAAGTTTCCAACTCAACAAGTCTTGCAAGATGCATTGTTTAAGTATTGTTTGTAAACATTAAGTTGAATTGTTGAGTTCAGTTGTTTCTAGATAAACTTAATCTTATGTGCTCTTTATCTGTAGTGATATCATAGTTAGGTTATGAAACTTTTTGTGACTATGACACCATACCCAA
Organism: Araneus ventricosus; assembly: GCA_013235015.1. NCBI lineage: Eukaryota > Metazoa > Arthropoda > Arachnida > Araneae > Araneidae > Araneus > Araneus ventricosus. Next base: position 155,778 of record BGPR01002115.1, read on the forward strand.
TCAGAATTGGTTTTGTCTCTGACATCACAGCCAATCAGGTTTAACCACATGGATTTAGCTGCTGTAATTTAAGTATATAAGCAACATGATAGGCCTTCAAGTTGAGAATATATTGAGAGAGTCCTGTTTATATGTTATATCTTTTTTTAACATATTGCAAGTATGAAATAAATTGCTTTTAATAGTAAGAGAGAGTAGTTATTTCACAGAAAGTGGTGATCTACCACTTAACCCTATCCAACATCATTATTGAAAATATAATAAACATTATTTGTTTGCACTTTGCTACTCTTGAGTAAAGAAAGAAAATTAATAATTTTTTTCTTTTTGCAATTTTTAACATGTGTGTGGCTGTGCCTATTGTAGAAACATTAGACACATTTATTGTGAGATACTTATCAATGCTATAATTTTTAAAATAATTAATTCAAAAAATATTGCGAAAATCGAAGAAAAATTAGCTCGGTTAAAGATAGGACTCATAGAATACTAGATACTGTGTTGCATTCTTAAGATGATTTAGTAATTAGTTCTCTTTAATTTAAATTTTCGAAGATATTATCACCAAAAAACAAGCACCAAAATTAGGAAAACAACAAAGTCAGTGGAAAAAATAATATTGGATTTTTTATAAGATATTTTAAAGAATATGAATTGGAAACAATCAGTTGTACGAGGGAAGTTCCAAAAGTAAGTTTCGTAATGCTTTTTCACAAGGAAGCTTCATTATAATCCGAGATATACAATGGCTTAACAAAATACAAACTTTTGGCTATTTCTCCACATATTCGCCACCGACATTGATACATTTGTCGTATTGTGAAACCAATTTCAAGAAACCATCCTGGTAAAAATCGGTTCCCCAGCGAGCGAAGGAAGTTCTTCACAGCTCCCTGCATCTCTTCATTGCTTCGGAAGTGACGTCCAGATAGTGCTGACTTCAATGCAAGAAAAAGGTGAACATGGGTGTCAAAGGAACTCACGCTGATCACAAGATTGCAAGAATGACAATAAGCCTCGAGGGGTTTTGTTCTTGGACGATAATTCAAGACCCCACACAGCAAGGAACACAAAAGAATACATTCGTCGCCTGGGATGGTAGATCCCAGATAGCACGTAAGTTTGCAGCAAGTTTGATTTTGACTTGTCATGGCAAAATTTGACGCTTCAAACTTGAATCGAACTTGTAGCAAGTTCGATGTGACAAATAGCGGCATCTCCTTTGCAAATCAAACTTGCTGCAATTTTGCAAAACAAGCTTCCTGCAAAGATAGCACAATAAAGAGATAATTATCTTTGTCTCTGTTTTAAAAAACATCCGATTTTTAATAGCATCTCCTAGACCGTAATTCTTTTTTATTAATTCAATAAATCAATGATAATTTGTGAAAAAAATAACTTTTTAATAAAAAAATTTTTTGAAACATTTTCCATCTTTTTACTAAATATATCGATCTCACTTTAAAGAAAACTATATCGCCTTTTTCTTAATGATGAAATTTTAACGTTTATAAACAAAATTAAATCTAAAAAACAGTCAGTGTTTGTTGAACAATAATAACTAGACATTTTGTCCCATTTTAAAGTAATTACTTTTGAACTCTAATTTCATAATTTATTCTACTAGCAAAACGTAGTTATTAGAGAAAATCGCTCTCTCTTTGACTTCAAATCATATTCTCAACTCAAAAAATTAATGAAATCCAGAAAATTGTTAAAAATAAATCGTATACGAATCGAATCGAACGATGTATTAGCGAAATCTATCTTCTCCTCTCAGAGTTCAACTGGCTCAATGATTAGCGTCTCCGCTTCGTAACCGGGAGGTCGCGAGTTCTATCCCGGGTTGTGTTTCGTACTCTATTCTTGCTATAGTTTGCAATAAGTTTGCACTGCAAGCTTGCTGCAAGTTCGTTTCATGGTGACTTCAAAGCTTTCGTTAACTTGCTGCAAGCTTGCGCTCTTGTCATGACAAATTTGTGGCAAGCTTGCTGCAAACTAAAATTGCTATCTGGGATATTGGATCACCCGGCCTACAGCCCCGCTCTTGCCCCATCAGACTTTCACTTTTTCTTGCATTGAAATCAGCACTATCGGGACGTCACTTCTGAAGCAATGAAGAGGTGCATCTGGCTGTGAAGAACTTCCTTCGCTCGCTGGGGGAACCGATTTTTACAAAGATGTTTTTTTGAAATCGATTTACCGGTACGACAAATGTATCAATGTCGGTGGCTAATATGTGGAAAAATAGAGAAAAGATTGTATTTTGTTATGCCATTGTTTGTTTCGGATTGTAATAAAGCTTCCTTGTGAAAAAGCAGCACGAAACTTACTTACGGAACGTCTCTCGTATATCATCTAACCAAGGGTATCAAACTTGCGGGACGCATGCGCCCCAGCAAATATAATAGAATGTAAGAAAATTCTTAATAAAAATTCCATATCTTAATTTTCTACACTCCTGATTTTATATAATTACTAGTTACAAACCACAACATTCGCCGATAACCAATAGCTAGTCGTGTTACACCGAAGCACCTTTACCACCTACCAATAGCAGCGGATCTTTTAGAAGCAGATAAAGAAATGATACCTAACAAGCCATTAGTATTCTGCTGCTATTGCGGAATGATGCGAAACCGTATGCAAATGGAGATAATCGAAATCCAATGCTGTTCAGATTTGAAGCCAAAATTCAGTGAAGTTAGAATGCCTGAACTTTACAAATATTTTCCAAACAGGTTTGAAAACACTCAAAAATTGGTATATGTAATTATTTCCCTGTTTGAAAGTTCTTACCGGTGCGAGCAGTTATTGTTACTTTAATAAAAGAAATTTGTCTCCTGTCAGATCCAGTATTACTGACAGTCACCTTGGATCTGTTTCGAAAGTAATCATTGCTTACAAGATATCCCCTGAAGTAGGAAAAAAACATTAACTTAAACGCTCCCCCTGTTCTTTTTCATACTTCGTTTTATGTTTATACTATATTATTATTTTATACTGTTTTATTACTTTTTTCTTACTATTTATTATATTATTATTTTTTATGCACGTTATTATATTATTTTTTATGTTTATACTGTTCAGCAACGGATTCCGAGACTACCACTTTTGGACGATTTTACACCAGAAAGAGGTGTCAGTCAATGAGTCATATGAGCGCATTTCCGGAGTTCTTTGTTAGATCACGCTCAGTAAAATGTAAACATTACCCTTCCATTTTTCACTTTCCCCCTATTTTGTTGAAAATAACTCCGCCCGGCGCATGAGCAAAAGCGCGAAGGGTTTCCGAATCCGTTGCTAAACAATACTTGTTATTTTATAGTATACTAGTAATACGCGCACGTCGTTGCCCGTGGAATCAGGACTTCAACAAAATGGGAAAAAAGAATGCCCACCAACGACACGAAAAAGTTTTGAAAACAAAAGATAGACATCGGATTGTAGAAATGCATGCTGGGAATGAAAGCATATGACGTCACCTGCCGCGAGGAAGGTCACTCGTCCGGAGAAACTCTCGCTGTTAAATCTCGCTAGCAAAAAAAATGTTTGAACTGATCAGGGAAAAATTAATTAAAAAAGCGAAAAAAAGATATTTTAACCGTTCTTGTTTTAAATCCGTCAGAAACGCTCCAGTTATAAGCTGAAAAAAATGAAAATTATAGAGATGTTAGAACGTTAGATGCGATAATTTGAAAAAATCTTTATTAAAAATTACTATAAAAGTGAGTATTTTTTAAAAATTTCTCAGAATTCAGTAAATTATGTTAGACGTACGAAACAAACTTCATTAAAATGGAAATCGTTTGTTCTTTCCGATGGTGTGACTGTTTTTTTTTTTCGTAAAATTATTCGAAGCCGTGCTATTGAGAAATGAGAGCGAAAAATCACCCAAATCACCACAAAATATTAAATAAAAAATTTCTAGATTAAATTTTAAAATTCCGGCTTCGAGGTGCATTCAGTAACCATTGCGATTACCTGTGTGTCAAATTTCATGGCTGTAAGTGAGATAGGTTCGTCTGGAGATCGCAGACATACACACACACGCACACAAACATTGCCTTTTATAAGTATAGATCTCCCGGAGAGACACTGCGAGTACATGGATATGAGAGGCCGCCGAATAAGTAAGCATGTTCTCGTTTCCCCTGGGGGTATAGTAATGATCGGGCGCTGTGTCTCCCACTAGTGATAGTACGTACCTCCTTCGGAAGAATCAAGCCCTGGCCGTTCATGGCTACTAGGACTCCGACCTCAGTACACGAATTATTACAGCGGCTGTCATTAAGGTTGCCCAGATGCTTCGGCAGGGTGGGGATGATCGGATGATCCAGTTTGATCTGGTTATACAATGTTTTCCAAATAAGACTGAGTTTCTATAAAAATTAATTTTTTGCAACCGACATGAACTTTGATCTTGTTTATTTGGCCCGTGCTAGCATTTGAATTTGCTCACGTCCGGGTCACCACTTGTACGGTCCGCTAGTTAATGATGCAAATGATCAACCCGACGGCTATAAACAACATCTTTATTCACGTAAACAAAAGCGACGTCGGTATCTAAAACAAAACAAGGAATGATTCGAAACTGAATTGCTGCACAGCTGAGCATCTATTTGTAGTCACATTAAACTCGATCTCGTTAGTTCACTTCTCTGTCTGAAGTCTTGATCGCAGCGCCACAACGCCCTTTATCTAAACAAACTAATTTTGTCCACAGATTATAGATGACATATTTATATGGAAAGTGTGCAAAAAATTCGAGGGAAGATCACCCCCATTTTCGAATGATAATCACGACAACATACACACAAAAGTATATTTAATATCTTCCTAAATTCTATTTTTCAACTGATCGCGTGTATAATCCCTTTGTTAATTAACCCTTCCGGCCGTAATGGGCTTATACGTCCCGGAAATGAGACTTCATTCCCTATTGGTAAATAAATCCCTCTTTTACAGGGATGTTTTCAGTGTTCTTAAGGAATTAGGGAATAAAATTATGATTAAAGAAACACTCTC
>BGPR01002115.1:161243-195126 GCA_013235015.1 Araneus ventricosus
AAAATGACCAAAAAATAATCCTTTAGTTTTACACCATTTTCTTAATGCGTTTTGAATTAAGTAAATGACGGCTGCCGCATTATACATAACCTTGCCAGGGAATTCAGCCACGAAATTGCTGCTCATTGTATTAAGATTAATGATTGTTTCTGCAAGTCAGTAGCACAATTTGTTAAATTTTCTTTTTTCGCTACTGCCAGACACACGGTTTCACTGTAGCATTTTTACCATCATTTGCACACTTAACTGAAGGTCGTACGAAAGTCGCTTCTGGCAACTTTCCCACAGCGAAAAACAAACTGAGCAATTTACAATTGGATACATTTTTAATAAAAATGCATTGCTGAGGTCTCCACTCGACATTTTCTGGGATTCCTTTTCATTTCCTTTTTGAATAATTTTAATGGTGGCCGTGCGAGTTGGAGAACGAAAAAAATTAATAAGTAAAGAAAAATTAATTTAACTGCGACTGTAGCTAACAGACAGAGATGAATGAAAACAGAATCAATTTAAATGCGAACAAAATGGCGATTCTGTCGTGACAAAAAATTAAATTGTTCTTAAGCAAACAGAAAGGGGATTTTTTTTATAAAAAGCCGAAATGACATGGGAGAAAGTTTTGATAATTTTTTGCCCTTCTCATCTTGAAGTTTTTTTTTAAACAAAGAAATGTCATTGGATTATAATGAAAGTTTTAAAAAATAATCTTAGTGCTCTTATCAGCAGTCCTGAACATATTTCTTTTTTCATGCAATTTAAAAAAAATAGTTTGCGAGAAAATATTGCTAAAACGGTTTTTAAATATTCACTTTTTTTTCAAAAAAATAAATGTTTTATTATAATATATGTTTAATGCTGCTTAATCTGAATTCAAAGGTAAATATTAAAGAAATCCATTGTTACTGCAATGGTTTAAAACATAAGATAGATAATGAATTTTTTTAAGAATATGTTATCAGTTTTTTTTCTGGCTTGAAAAGCCTGCATGTACTTCGAAAGGTAGGAGAATAAAATTAGACTATTAAACACCTTTCTTACTGAAAATGTGAGTTTTTGAGATTCAAAAGAATTGCAAATTTCGATTAGAATTGCAACTGCAAATTTTGTTCATAAAAAATCTTCCACTGTATTTTGATGAATCTCCACATTTTAGACCTCTTTGAGTCCAAAGACACCATTTTGAGAATTCTGACTGCCTGTCTTACACCACAGCATGCTCCCGAACTCGGAGACACAGCGGCTCTCATCGGTGTGTGAAACTTTACTCAGAAGAACAAAGAAAAAGAAAAAGAAAAAAAAACTGAGATGTTTTAACAAGCACATTCTATAACACATTTAAAAATTCAAAATTCAAGAACATAATATTTTTACACCATGATATACCGTACCAAAATAAAGCATTTAAAAACCATAACCTCAAAAACATAAGAAAATGAAAAATAAAAAATTCCCAATACACGGAGACCATACTAACAAAATAAAGCATGAGACAGAAATAATAAAGTATTGCATACTCCAAAAGCCAAAATAAACAATAAATAATAAACTTATTTCAATTTGCTATCATACAGGCTTTCTATTATATGCGAAAGGCCAAATAAGCATTAATATCTATATTAGGCCAAAAACAATGACTAACCTGAAACAAAAATATATTATTCATGATACTAAGAAATCAAACTAATACTATGATAAAACTTGAAAAGCAATGACAGTCTTAATACATAGAGAATCATCGCAGGTGCAGTAATATCCCGAATGAAGACGTTGAATCTCAAGTAGAAGAACACTGTTGACAACTCAGTTAATAAGAAAGCACAAGAAAGGGCCTGCTTGCCTGTCTGTCTGTCTGCAGTTGCTGTAATGGCAACAGGCAGGTGGCATGGGCTGCGTTCTGTCTGTCTGTAAACATGATTACTGAAAAACGGAATAAACTGACAGATGAAATTTGGTTTACGTGTTTAACTCAAAAATTGTAGATCTGAGTGGAATTTCAGACGACATTCTCTTATTCGAGATTTATATCAAATATGCGTGTTCCACATCCACGCCCTGGTGTACCACCAGGGCCTGGAATGGCCCCACCACGTGGTGTGAACTTTGATGAATCAGTCTTAGCTGAGACACGACATAGCGAACCTGGAAGTTACTTTTCGATTTTTGACCAAGTTTCAAAAAACGGGTCCTTCTTATATTTTACCAGAAATCGAGAAGAAAAGTTGCCCCCTTTCAAGGAAAAAGTTGCCTTATTCAGACCACATAAACATTTTTTTATTGCAGAGTGACAACGAAATAATTTTATCTAAAAAGTATTAAATTGTTTTAGCTTATTTATCTACAAAACAATGTAATTCACTATTTAAGAAGTGCACTTTAAAGTAGTAAGAAAGGTAGTGTATTAAAACTATGTCATTAATCCAAGTAAAGAAACTGGTATCCCAAAATTGTAACAACAATTTCTTTAACCACAATTAAAGCAGAAATATATTTTGATTTTCAAATTCACACCAGCACACAATGTATGAAGAGAAGTATGACATTTTATGTACTGAAGAGCTTCTTTTTCCCCCTTTTTTCCTTACATGTGATACAAATCCATGTAATGTTTCTGAACCAGTATTCGATGTCTTTATTTAATGCTCCTTCATTGAATTTGATAGTGTGCCCAGGCAGCATTTTTGGGGTGCAGTCAGAGCAACTTTTATAATTATACTCAAAAAATCACCTAAGGTTATCTTTAAATTAGTTTAGTAAACTGTTGCTAAGCAAATTTCTAATCTGAGGATACAATAAAATATTTTTCTTCTTACTTTAAAATAACATAAGGTCTATTAGTCTTCTGTTAAAATATTTAATTGATGATATCTAAATATAAATACTTTTTCACTAACAGGCCGCGACAACCCAGCGGTGAGGTGTCAGCTTCGGAACCTGAGGATTCCAGGTTCAAAACCGAATTCCACTGAATATCCGTCGTGTATTCGGCCTGTTACAAATTAAATCATACATAGGTGGTCAAAAGTCCTCCCTCTGGTGTCGTGTGGAAATGCGAAGAGAGGGCTGCCAGCTGAGGTGTCGTCTTCGTCATCTGATCGTGGTTCAAAATTACGATGTCCGTCCAAAATAGCCCTCGTGTTGCTTCCGCTCACTGGGACGTTAATATAAATAAACTAAACTTGTTCACTAACAGCAGCCACGTAGCGCTTTCTTATAAGAAAGATTCCACAAACCTTACTTTTAAAATGATTCCACAAACCATATTTTTATCGTACCAACATAAGTTGTACACTTTACGCTCCAAATATTTAATCGAATTGAGGTTACAATAAAAATACAATTTAGACGACCGTCCACATAAGGCAATCCACCTCTACATCGCTTTTTCTCAGGCAGTGCTTCTAAAACTATGGGTCTCACCTCCATTTGGGGGGATTGTAAATAGTTTCTTTCTTTCAGATTCCTCAACTGTAGTGTGAAAATGTTTATAAGAAAATCACCCTGATTTAAAGTATTTCATGTGATTTTGTTGAATTATTATAATTCAGTCAACGGCAAATCGAAAGAAATTCATGTTTCATTTACTAAGTTATTTTTTTATTAATTATAAGGTCGCGACAAACTTTTTCTATCGGAAATGAGGTCACAAAATTCATTTTCCACTGAAAAGTTTAAGAAGTTCTGTTAACACTGTAAAATTGAAGAAGCTTAGCTTTAACGTTTAGTTTTATTAATTATGCTTTTAATATACAGAGAGGAAAGGGTATAAAATAGGCAACAATTTAATTTTTAAATGAATATAGCTACAGGTAAAAAAAGTGGTGTCTACCCATAGGAAAGTTAGTATTCTCCACGAAACAAAACTATTCGCAATACGCCAAGAGACGAAAGGTACAACCGACAAAACTTATTTAGAAAACTATTAGAGACATGTGGAAATTCAATTAAAAAGTTGGTAAGCATCATCTATTTTGCTGAAATTATGGTTCTTGTATATGAACAACTTTAGTTGAAGCGAAGGTATGAATTTAAATTTTTTCGATTTTCGTTATTGTTCAAAGTTGGAACGAACGATTTGAGAACTGAGTACTTTCTGCAACAAAATCAACACTTGACTTGAGACATTCGTCAGATTTTAATTCGCATGTTTTGTTTTCGTTTAAGGCTTTTCATAAAGATGGAGTGCATTTCTTACCAAGATGACGATTTTGAACAATTTTCTAATTGGCATTTTCCCTTTATATCCATATCTTTCGAAATAATATCACTAAGTTCCGAAATTTGCAGCTAAGGGCGTTGAGAGTGGTCTCATTGTGTAGCGCATATTCACTTTCCTGTGAGTAGACACCTCTTTTATTACTGTATCTCGATCCGTTCGTAGATTAAATGTGCATAACTTACACATTTTCCCCTTATATCCATAGCTTTCGAAATAATATCACTAAGTTCCACAATTTCCCGCTAAGGAAGTAGTGAGTGGTCTCACTGTGTAGCGCATATTCACTTTCCTATGACTAGACACCTCTTTTATTACTGTAGCTCGATGCGTTCGTAGATTAAATGTGCATAACTTACACATTTTCCCTTCTGTATACACCTTTATTTAAATACTTCGGGATTAAAAGGACATCAAATCCGATTACAAAATGGGAGGAATCGGCTCCGAAATTGCTCTGTTTCTCGTCCAGTGAACCTCTCTGATGTGCCTCTGTGACTTCGAAACTAATTGAATTCACTGTCAGTCATTCCGCTTCGTTTCAATCAAAACGGCGTCGTAAATTTGATTTCAGAGAGTCGTAACACTGGAATCCAAAGGTTGAATGAGAGTCCATGGACATTTTGTGTATAATAAAGGAAATGGGAGTTTTACGGAATGTTGTACTATCCTCGAGTCCAAACAGAGTGTAAGTGACAATTCATTCGGAGTCTATCGTAAATGGGATGAATGTCTATCGTAAATAAATTAATGGAATTGACACTGATGATGTTTAAGCGCTTCTAACTAAGCAATTAGTTGATGATTATGAGCTAATATTCAATTTTGTAAGTAAACGATTTGATACTCTGAATATCTAATGGAGAAATTTCAGGCATCAAGTGAATTTATACAAGGGCTATGTTACCTATTTTAGAATATAGACTCCTTGAATCTGATCAAATATATGCTTTAGTTATCTATGTATCGTTTTCTTCAAACTATATAACTGGCTTTTCTTAAGGGAAATTTACTGAGTGGATTGTATAGCCTTTTTTATAATAACAAAATTTTTTGCTCTCTTTGCTACAAAAGCAAGTTACAGTTGCAATTTAGATTTGGAATCACTTAGTTCGTAATATTCTTTGCTAGTGACAGGTTCAGACTAATACTAAAAAAAGAGACTTACACTTTCCATCATGTTTATTTTGTAAACCTGTTATAGAAAAAAAACTACTGATATAACTGTCAAAAATTTTAAAAATAATCGAAGAAACGTCTTTTTACCTTGTTTCACACTTGTCATGAAATAATTCTAACAATTAATATTTCTGAATTCTTAAATGCATAAATATAAATGGCAGATAAGCAAACAACTTTAAAAAATAATTTAAAATGGCTAAAAAAAGGCTAAAAGCTTATTTTCATTTCACAACAATTTTGTGGTAACACTGATGTATTTTAGATTGAACTTATTCGAAAATATCAAATATGGACGAGTTTTCTGTTTTGTTTATTTTGAATTCACTGACCATTTTCCGGTAACCCTCCGATTTAAGCAATCTCCAAATTCGTTTGGATCCTGAATCAAGAGCCAAGTCCGAACCAGTTCTTTCTTTATAGCACAAAGTTCTGTGTTCTTTGAATTCGTTGTATTCTTTTTATTTTAAATGGCTAATAGAAGCTAAATTCGAAGTGGAGCTACTGTAATTAGCTAAATCGTTCGGTTAAAAATTTAACCGCCAGTTATTATCTAAATCGTTTGGTTAAAGATTTATTTGCCAAACAAGACTAAGAAGTTGCCAAGACGAGCTATAACGAACAATTATGGCAGCCTTTCCACAAAATTGAGGCTCTTATTTTAAGTAAACGTTTAGAACTACAGCATTAGGAAAATTAAATTTAACATTTTCAAAGTATCTTTAAGCCACTAAATCAAAAAAAACTATACTTTAAACATTAATTGATATCTTGAAACAAAGTTTTGAAATTTTGAAGATTCTCATTGCCAAAGCATTATACCGGAAGTTCTACATTACCCCAAATAAACAAAACAGGAAATTCGTCCATTATTATTTTCAACTATGAGTAAAATAAAATGATAATTTATTTCTCCAACTTAATTTTATAAGAATCAAATTTCGTAATTCTTACACCTGTAATGAAAAATTCAAACAATTTACATTTCTGAATTGTTGAATACATAAATATAAATGGCAGATAAGCAAACGACTTTTTAAAAAATCGAATGCTGCAAAACTTATTTTAATTTCAATACAACTTTTGTGGCAACACTAGAGTATTTAAAGCGATTTTTTTTCGAAAAATATTAAATATGATATTTTTAACTGTGAGTAAAAGAAAACGATGTTTTATTTCTCCACATTAATTTTAAAACGATGAAATTTCTTACTTTAGAAATTAGCTAGTTGAATTTTAGCTTCTGCGAAATAAGAGAATTTATTGCAAAGGGTAAGTTTATTTTTATGCTTTCTTAGCATTCATAAATTATAACTTACGGCTATGAATAGCTTCTAGTACCTAGTTCTTTAGAGTATTATTTGCTGTTTTAGAATAATGCCTTTCCAAGGATTTTACACATAAGGTCAAATCCAAAAATCTATACACAAAATCCAATTTTTCCAAAACCTTATATTCAATTTCCTAAAATTTAAACTGATAAAAAATATTTTTAACAAAGAATAAAATAAGAAAGGATCATGAATTTATTTATAACTTCTTCGTTCGTTTATTTTCGTATACCATCGTGTAACTCGTATTTCGTTTTCTACTTAATTTTACATCTGACAGCTAAATTTAAGAATTATTGATTTAATTTCAATCTTAGTACTATACTCTAAATTTCCATTCAACATTTTCTATACTTATATAATATAAGTGTAGAATTTTTTATACGACATTAGGTTAAAATATCATAAAAATGTTGCAAGATTGTTAATTAGAAAATTAAAATATCTAATTTTTATACTCATTTATTATATTTGATGTTATAATAAAAATTTAAAAATCTTTTAATTAAAATTTATTTTCAGATGCCACAAAACTGCAAAATTCGCTTTGAAAATTTAAATTTTAAAAAATTAAATGCCTTTTAAATAATATACGAATAAATAAAGAAATTACTAGTTTTTTAAAATTAAATTAAATACTTTAATAACAAAATATTTAATTTTATATAAATTCAATTAAATAATATATTTTTCGGAAAATTGGTATTCTATTACACAGGTCTTCAAGCATTTTTCCCTTATTGTTTAGATGTTACGATGCAATATAGACATGCGCTGCACAGAGAGTACCAAAATAGGAAAACTAATATGTCATTCCTGTCCTTTCAGCAAATGTCGAAAATTTTTTAACAGTGTTCCTATTCTATGAAACGTTATTGCTATCTTTTTGGCGCAACATGGCATAATCTGGCCTCTTTTGCCATAAAAATCAGCCAAAGAATCGAACAATTTCTGCCAAAAGCAATTTTGGCATTTTTTCTAAGGCATAGATGTACAATACGCGGGATTCTACTTTCATTTCTATCTGACTTAGAGGCATGGCTTTTCTAATAATGTACTTCCATTTCTTTCTTTTTTCAATATTCGGTACAGTATGAAGCAGCCATAATGTCTGTCTCCGGCGTAATTTTTTTCCTGAAAGAAATGTTTTTTCTACATGTCCTCACATCCACCATTTTATGAATGTAGCGATTGACATAAGCTCGTATTGTTGTTTAATGTTTTTTGAGAGAAAAATGGAAACTGAAATGAACAAAATTATTACACACAGAGGAAAAAAATATCTCCTGTATAGGCAACTTTATAAAAATTTTGGATATTCTATGATGACCATGGATTCAGAGAATTGAACTTCTTCAGAAGTGTTAATATACTGTTTCCAGTTGATCCAATGGTTGTCTTCTCATACTGAAATAATGCATCTATATTTAAACAATAATTTTTCATCATCCACAATTTTACTTTAGTTTACAACTATCTTAAATCTTCCACAGAGTCCTTCACAGAAGCTTTAAAATCACGATACTTTGCCCTAACATCGTTGCTGATATTTAAAAATAGTTTTGCACCGAGCAACGAAAGGGTGTTGCCGAACTGCGTTAACTTCTCAAACTTTTATCACAAACTAAGTTCTAGCTGCAAAATGGGAAAACACTAAATTTAGTCTGTTTCGATAGATTATTTCTGTATAATAGAATTGTATTCTTGAATAGCGATTTATAAAATGTACTTTTAGATTTTTTTGGATATATTCACAACAAATAAGTATTCAGTGTGAAACTTATTATTGGGAGTAGGGGACAGCAACCTTCATCTAAATGTGACCAAAAAATAATGCTGACAAAATTGAAATTAAATGGAAAGTGAAAACAAAATAGCTTTAAAACGTAATTAATTACTTTAATAAAATAAGTTTGGCTTCTCTCTTGCATGAGTAGACATTATATAAATTTAACGATGAAAGAAAAAAATAGACTCGAAAAATGTTTAGTAACAGATCAAATATTTAAAATTTAATTTATTTTAAAAAAGCAGGTGAATTGGAAACTCAATTTTAATTTAATTTTGTTTATAACTTAATTTAGCTATACATATCTTTATATAAATAAAAACTGAATCCGCATTTAATGCATTAATCTTTTTATCCATTAATACTGCAGAAATCTCAATTTCGTCGAGGCAAATTGTCAATAAATTCATTTGTAATGATTCGGTCTATGTTTACTTTATCTAGTCACTATTTTACAAGAATTAGGTAGTAGAAAAATATTTTTAACAATCCATAAAATATTGACGTTTGTTTAATAATAGGTAAGAATATTGTGAAGCAATTCGATAATTTTTAAAACTTTTAGAACATTTTTATAATAATATTAAAAACACGTATAAGTGTCTGCCTGAATGCCATTAATTAACAGGGCTAAATTTAGATTCTCTTCAGTACTATACGAATACATGAATATTAAGGCAAAACCTAACTAAGCGAACACTGATGAAACCTACATGTAAAAAGTTCCTGAAACTTCATTTCCACGCTCTATTACATTTTCTCGCATTGTTAATCAAGTCTATGATTTCCTAATGCAGCGACTAGAAGCGTCTTGCGTCAAGAATATTTTGTTAAATATGACTAATAGGATAGAACAACGCCCCATGTCCTTGTTTCTGCAATGTATAAAACTTTATATTCGTAATTTCTCCAACAATGCATTTATTGACTCAAACAACATAAGATATGGAACATCATAGTTCTTTATGTCATTTAGAGCATTTTTCCAGTTGGAAGTATCGGCCTGACTCTAACGGTTTGGAAATTAGTTATTGGACCATGATTACAGAGGAGACTCTGTATATTCTCTAAATGCAAATCAATCTGAAAAACTTATAGTTACGAACCTGTAGTGTCGCTTCCCAGCAAAGTTAGTCGTAAGATTGGAAACATTTGCAGAGGTCCTTTCTAGCTATAGGGAGAGGGAACTCATTGACTCCCGACCTTGGCGACAATTTTGTCGACAACATGAAGGTCCTCGAAAATACTAGAATTTTCGTCGTGTTACTGTTATTATAAATGATTTGCTGTTTGTGTTGCTAATTTGTGCAAGTGCAGGTTTTCTTATATCTTGTGCTTCGTGTTATTCGCCCGGAATATTCGTGAATAAACCGTCATTTTCCATTAGCCTGCTTGTTGGACTGTTTTCACCATACGATTGACCAGACTATTTTCGTAACAATATTATCAACATACTTACCACACATAAAGCATACCACAAACTTCATAAAGTATAACTTCTTTTTTGAAATTCAGTAATAACGTCGATCAACTTTTTTTGTCACTGTTTTCAATAATTTTAGCGGGATGAACACAGAACTGAAACAAAAGACATCCACTGTTTCTAACTTTTTTTTTACGTAGTCGAATTAAAGAGACTGTTTTCATTCATTCGCTTTTACTGTCACATCCTCGCAATCGAGAGAAAAAGTTCTACAAAAATCTTATCTACATTACTTTATCGATGTGAATGTTTGAATTCGATTTATTCACAGCAATTGTTATTGTTGGGCTCCTTTTTCGTCGTTTGAACTCGGAACATAAAGCTAGCTAGGAGCTTGTAATTATATTTCTAGCGACAAATTATTAAGCATACTGTTTTCCTCGTCCAAACAAGTATTTATATGTTACAGTTAAAGCGGGGAATAAGTTATTTCATAGAATAACTAGGTATTTCATGAATTACCTAGTTTAATACCTAGTTATTCTATGAAATAACTTATTCCCCGTTTTAACGGTAATATATATATATATATATATATATATATATATATATTTCAAAGGAATATAATCATACAGAAATAAAGTAAACAAAACATATCAAGAATCAAATCCTATACTAAAAAGTCATTATTTGAACAATACATCAATTTTAAATAAAATTTAAAAAATTGAAAATACTAAAGATACCATGAACAAAAAATCAAGTTTAAGCATTTATATGTCAACAAGTAAAAAAACTCTCTTGTTATTAAAAGTATTGAAATAGGCAATCCAAGTAAATGGAGTTTTCAACAATTAATATAGCAGCTTGGCTGTGGACAAGCTTTAGCCAGGTTAAATTAATTTTGCTGTACAAACCATCCCTGTTACTATTGTTGTTGAAAAACAAACAGGGTAATTTACCCTAAAATGAAAGAATTTAGAAAGAAAAGTCTTATACTAACCCTAATAATAAAACATAACTGTATATAAACGACTAAAACTCAGAATAAAAATATGCAATATAACATTATATTGCACTATGATATTGAACTAAAGACAGTAAATATATAATTCAATAAAATACCCTTACTTTTCATTAAACATTAACTAATCAATGTCTCCTCTTATACTTACCAGAATTCATCCCTTTCAATATAAACCGCCACACACATTGACATCACATGTTGCCACAACCAAAATTCTTACCATGAAACAGCATAATTGACCAAATAATATAATTAATTTTTGATATCAAGAATTTGTAAGATACCTATATTAAAATTCTCAAAACCATTTTTAAAAATGTAATAAGGGTTATTTATCTAGATAATATTTGAAAATTGGTAAAAATGTCTATTAAAAAGGAAAATTTCAAATGAAAGATCCTGGCGCCATCTATGTAATAAATCTGAAAGCAATAACTCAATAGCCTAATTTGAATAAAATTACACATTACGAGTAGAATGTGTGAAAACACTATCCCACTATCAAAGAAATAAAAACATTCCTTTATGAACCAATATGAATGTTTTATTCTAAATGACCTAAATATTTCTTATCTATATATACTCTTAGAAAACTTATAGGCATTCCATAATCCAGTGCAAAGGAATAAAAAATTTTTATGTTCTTAATTCTAATATCAATGTATGTTACTAAATTTTTATTTCTAATTATATAATTTTTTACTAAGTTCTTGAAGACAGAAATGTTAAGATTATATATATATATATATAATATTATATTATCTGTTTCCTAATGTTTACTTCATTTGAGATAGTATTTCTTCGATTAAAGTATTAATTTCGTGATTGGTTTTTGTTCTTTTTGTATAGACGTTCTTTTGTCTTTGTTTCTGTATTTGTTTATTATTAAATAAGTATAGTTACTTGTATACTAGTATAGTATACTAGTTCTGTATTGTGTATTATTGTATTATAAAATAAACATAGACCAAAATAGGACCCTATAGGTAATTCTTATTATGTCTATCAAATTCTAAAACAATTTTACTATACATAAGTATCATTTCTTTTCATAATTCGTTCCATTTACATTAGGTGCAAAGCAACCTGATTCAATATATATTTAGTTAAATATTTCAAATAATCAAAACATTTGTTATATTTTCAATATATACATATATTAATCTAAAAATTAAAATTAAAATAAAGTTACCTTATCAGTAATCATACAAATGAAATACAAAAATAGTTTGATTAGACAAAACAAAATGAGAAGTAAACACCAGACAATACAATAAAACCAAACACAAAACACATATTTAAAAACATACATATAAGTATGAAATAAAAATAAACATAGACCAATATATATATATAATCCTATAAACGCTCAGCCTGACAAGAGTAAGACACACTTTCTTTTTGAAGAATTCTTTTACAAAGATTTACTCTCCGTCAATCATTTTTTGGTCTCCTAATTTGCGCAATTGCAATTAAAAACTACTTTTAAAAAATATGCAAGCCCAGAAAATTTTCAGTGGTGACATCAGCGAAATATTCTTGTTAAATGCGTTTCCAAATGTAAATTGCTCGGTTCTATTTTCGCTGCGGGAACGGTGCCAAAAGCGAAATTCATACATCCTTCAGAGGACTGTGCAAATGATGGTAAAAATGGTTCCTTGAAACCGTGTGTCTCGGATTGGCGAAGGAAAAAGTTTAACAAATTGTGCTACTGACTTCTAGAAACACTCATTAATCTTAATACAAGAAGCAACAATTTCGAGGTTGAATTGCCTTGAAAGATTGTATATCATGCGGTAACCGTCATCTGCTCAATTTAAAATGCATTAACAAAATGGTGTAAAACTGGAGGGTTATTTTTTGGTCATTTTGGAACTATTTTAGTGTTGCTCTACCAAATACTATAAAAATCATCATCAGTAACTATTTCAAACAAGGAAAAAACAATTATAGTTTATGGTTTTGCAACTATCGTATGGTATTGTTCTTGAAACTCAAAGTTTTGTTAGATATATGGAGAAATGAAACTTTTTATCTGTAATAATAAACATTTTCGAATAGTGTTGAATTTTATTAGAGGAGTTGCATATCCAATGAAACCGCATGTCTCGAAATCGTGAAGAAGAAAAGATGTAACATTTGTGCTGCTACTGGCTTACAGAAACAGCCATTAATCTTTATACAATAAGCAACAACTTCGAGGTAAAAGTTCCCTCGCATGGTTATATCAAGTGCGGACATAATTTTCTCTATTCAAAACACATTATAAATGGCGGAAAACCAAAGAATTATTTTAAGATGATAACGTTTAGAGGTTGGATAATATCTGCGACATGCATGATTTGAAAATCGTTTTAAACGCTCTGCAAGGCACACCATTGGACCTAGAACAATCGAATTTCGCACATAGTTATTCTTTGGGTAGTAGGTGCTCACTAAGAAAGCGTTTTTCAAAATTTTAATAACATCTTTTAATTTAAAAAATAATGGCAATTTAACGTTTTCTCTCAATAATTTAGATCATATCATTGCATAAAAGTCATGCTTAGGATACTTTAAAATTTTAAAAAATAGCTTTTTAGTATTACAAATTTTATTTTCGTATAGTATTTTTCTCTAATTTTAATAAATTTTTCAAAATATTTTTAAGTACACTTTTCAACAACATTTTTCATTTTTTTATTTACTGAGTTTATAAAAACGCGCTCTGGGACGATATTGAATGCATTTTTTATATATCCGTTATCTCTTCTATAAGTGTGTAATTTATTTAAGAAAATAATATAAAGGACATATGCATCAAGCGTAAAATATTTATCATGCTGCTATGTCCCTTTCTCCTTTTTGGGGGGTGGAGGACATTCTAGACCCATTTTAGTGTTTCTCTAATTAATGTTATCAAACTGATCATTTTTGTAACTATTTATAGCAAAACAGAAACTAATCATTCATGGTGTTACTACTAGTAATACATATAATATCAAAATCTGATATTTTTTAGATTTGAGGAAATGTAATATTTAAAGAAAGAAAACAGAACTATTTTAATAGTCTAAATTATGGTTGACATGTTCAATATCAGTTTGTTCAAATCATTTGAATATTTTGAAAACCAATATACATGCATATTTTTAGATTAATTACGCGGTGGTGCACTTTCAAATTAGAATATGCTGGAATTTCCATTTTAATGACTGAGCATCACAATTTTATAGACGAAAGAATGGACAATGTAAAGGAGAGCGTCGAAAATGGTTACCAGTCAACTATCTGAAAATAATGTGATTCCTATTTAAATATTCAATTTGGTTAAGACTGCATGTTTATTGAATCTATGTATTAACGTTGATTCTTTCCTTAATTAGCTTATGGTTAGCTTCGAATTATCTTTTCCTGGATATGTATTTATACCTTTATTTACCTAATTAACTTACCAGCAAATTTTCAGTTTTATTTTGGCATCATTAGATACGTTTTAATGCAGAATAACCCCAGGAAAAATGAAAAAACATATTAATTAAATAAAATAATTGAATTATTTTGATTAATAATTAAACAATTTAATTTTTGTCTTCATCTGACATCTATTTCTGGCTGTCAGAACTCTACTTTACACTGTGACACACCCCTGACTCCAGAGATAAAAATCTCCGGTTTGCAGTTTGATGAGTGTGCGCAGAAACTTTATTTAACAAAAAAAAGAAGAAGAAGGGTTGCAAACAGTGTTTTAACATCTAACGAAATAATCGACAGAAAAACATGTGAAAATTATATAAACGATGAAAAATGTGTGTTTACATATGAAAAGAAAGACTCGCGAAGCAAAATCAATTTTAAGACAGGTTCCAAAAGTTCGCTGCATCTATATACTTGTAGGAGGACTGATTAGTGTCCTAGGTATTGAACCTCTAGAGGGTCTTAGTCCATAAGTCTGAGGTCTTGGTGAAGGAGAGAAATATGGGTAGGAGTCGGATGAACTGATTGCGTCCGGTGGCTGCTTTATGAGGTTCTAATTTTTAATGGGGAATGAGTTTAGCTGTATTTATTCTTGATAGTTTATTTTAATGCGGGCTTTTCCCCACCGAAGTTGAGTATTTTCTGCACTTGGTTTTGCAAAATGAAAAGATAACGTCATGTGACAAGAAGTTGAGCAGTGGAGAAGGTCTCCCTTTTCCCCGTATGAGCTGATATCTGAATGATGAAGCCGGAATCTATAGATGTATTCCTCATGCTCATGTGAATACTGTCATGGAAAACGGTCAAATTGCGAAGATATCAGCATGATTAAACTAGTACTTTTAAGTACCGTCAGGAAATAAAGGGTTAGAAGGTTCAAATAAAGACTTTTTCATTGCATTATTTCAGTGTCAAAAAGACATTAAATCTGATTTGAAAAATATAGCTCTTTGCACCGACTGATTCACAAATGATTATTAAGTTCTGAATCGTTGCGAGGGTTAATAATTGTTTCCGAAATTGCTCTGTTCATCGTCTAGTGGACCTCTTGTCTCTGGCGTGTCCCCGCGCCTCCGAAACTAATTGAATTTATGCCAGCCATTCCGTGTCGTTTCAATCGAAACGTTGGCCCAAATTTGATTGCAGACATTTCGAAACGATGGGACCCAACGGTTGAATGAGAGGTTTATGAGCATATTTATGAATAATACGGCAACTGGGAGTTTTAAAGAAGGCTACATTCAAGTAAAGTGTAAATGACTATTCAGGCGGAGTTCATCGTAAAATTCAACAGATCGAATTGGCGCTACGTACTTCAAACTAAACAATTAATTGAGCAAATGTTTTGATCCGTAAGTAAATGAGTTGATGCATTGAGCTAGTAAGGTAACGGGAACACTTCTGACAACGCAAATCGTCGATATTTGAGTTGTAAATAAAGTTTATTTTTTTCCTAGTGAATATTATATCTGATGTAAAATTTAGTGTAAATATATAAAGAATGAGCTGATTTTGTTACAAAACAACACAAAAAGTATTTTTTCTTAAATTATTTATATTTTAATAGCAAATCGAAAATCTGCTGTGAAGCGATGGTCTTCAAGTTCTTTAACACAAATAGGTCCGCTGGAAAAACAGTTCTGTATAAAATCACCCCAAAATTAGGATAATATGTAAGTAAAAAGCAGATTTCAAATAAATTAACTGCAAGGTTGTGTTTTTACTCCCGAGATTAATACGTTTTTAGGGGACAGTTCTTTTCGAAATTTTTTAATATATATTGACTTTGCATTTTAAATTAAATACTTTTCTATATTTTTTAGTTATACTTTGAGATTTTTTTCGGATTGTGATTTCCCCACGGATTGGTCCGTATTTGGTTTGCATTTATTAGTGCATGTATCTATGTCTGTCTAATGTGTACTCTATATTATTATTTCTATTGATTGTATTTTTATTATGCATACATTTTATATTTTTATGAATGTTTTAATGTTAAGTGGGTCGACGTCTGTGATAAATAAATGAATAAAAGCTCTTTCATATGTGTATCCCAACGCCTTAAGTTCATATATTACTTTTCTACACATCCAAATGTGTTTTTTATTAGCCTAATACTTAAACATAGTTGGTAGTTTGCAACAGAAAATTTCGAATGAAAGTGCTTTATTTTTTTAGTAATTTTGACTATGTAATCTTACCCTTGACAGAAAATTTATCCATATTAGAACTCCGGTGGCGAGTGGTCATTGAAAAAGTTCGCCATTCGAGTTCTCTTCCATTTCACCCATTTTGATTGTATTTTCTTTTATTTTTTAATTGTCTTCTTTTATGTGTTCTAATTATTTTAATTATTAGAGAATTTTTTGTTGTTTAATTCTATTGTGATTTGTTGGTTAATTATAGGACAATTTTGTTGATGCAATCACTGGATGCTGCTGCGTTGCGTGCGCAGAAACGTGTATTGTTATCGCTATTCTTTAATTCTTCTGTTTTCTTCTGTATATACATTTTTTCTTTTTTCTTTTTTGTTTCCTATTATCTGTATTTGTATTTTATTAGAAGTTGCTGCATATGCGCCATTCTGTATAATACAAAAGTTTTAATTAATTTTTAATATCTTTTGTTAAATTTTATTAATTATAACTGCTTTGGTTTAACAACTATTTACTCAACATGTATATGATATAAGAATTCTGTATAATAATGTTGGTTCCAAATTAAATAGGTATCTATAAACTAGCATTACATAGATCATCAGTTAATTGTTGTTTCATAGAAAAAGCTGATTGCAGTCGGTAAATAGCAGAAATTTTAGTTTTTTAACTTTCTGAAATCCAATTCAAGGCCCGATTCCACCAAACCCCCCACCCCACCCCCTCACACACGATAAAAAGTCAAAAGGCTTCCCCGCTGAAGTGGTGTAGAAACTTCGAGAGGGAGTGTCAACTGGAATATCTACCCACGCTTTAAAATTATCAAACCGATCTAACTTAACTCTCGTCTAGGCCCAAAAGAGGACAATAATCTAGCTGAATCAAACAAATCCACCTTTTCTATCCAATGGGAGTATTCTCATATTGAAACAATTCTTCCTTACCGAAGTTTAATTACCCTTTAACACTTTTAACATATTCGGTTCTCCTTTAGTTTGGAAACAGTTTGATTCGGCCCTCCTCAATGCGTGTCACCTAGGCCTTTAATCAGCGAAACTTTTAGCAAACAATGTCGCTTATATGTAAAAATAGTTTTGCACCAAACAAGGAAAGGGTGTTGCCAAGCCAGTTCAATTACTAACACTTTTGTCGAAAGTTACTTTCCACTGATTCCTACATGTTTTAATAGATTATCTCAGTATATTACAAATGAATGATTGATGCATGACCCTTGACAATTATTTTTGGATTCAGTTAAATACAAGGAGATCAAACAAAAAGTCACTGAAAATTCTTAGTGAATATTAAACCTTTGAACGGCGAATCTGCCTTTTTCCGTTTTTCATGCTCAGTTCTTAAGCGTATAATTCATGTATATATGTATATTTTTTAAGAAGTTTGACAGATAAAATACTCTTACGATTTTGGAGATTTGTTACTTACATAAAAGTTAAGTTTTTTATCTTAAAGGCTAATTTTTCAGTCCTAACAGCTATTAGGCCAAAATATTTGGGGGTATAGTTTTGAATTTGAGAATTTTAATTGGATTTGATCCGGCGAGGCATATGTTATATGAAGGGAAAAGGTCTCGACCGAGTTCCTAGATGGACCATCTAGCTCAAAGGAGGTAGAAAAAGGGAAAGATTAAAACTTCATTCCCCGTAACTCCCTTACTATTGAAGATGATTCACATTAGGCAAATTATCGCCTCATCATGAAAAAACATCTTTTATCCTAAAAGTTTTTCCGCAGTTGCTAGGAGTTGAAAACTGATTTTCAACCCCTAATATTGACTACTTTATAACCTAAGCATATGACACCTTAGGTTATAAAGCCGTTGGAAATCTGCCACCAGTTTCTTTTTCTTTCACCTTCTGTTATCCTTATAGCTCTTATGAAATTAGAGATGAAAACAGTGGAAGACAGCGAAATTTTCTTTCCTTATATCTCTGGACAAAAGAAATCGGCCTTCACCTTTCGCTTACCGACAGGAATTTTTGGTTAATAATTTTAATTGTAAAACAGTTTTACAATTGCGATAAAACAACATTAAAACTGGATAAATTCTATAAAAGAATGGTTCCAAATTAACCCTTTGCGGCCAGCAAATCTTTTTTACCGTTGCAGTCGTTATGTCTATTCTCATCCACCACAAAAAAGAACCATTCAGACCTTTATACTAAGTCGACAAACTTCGGAGATACATAGAATTCGAAATAATATTTTGCAAATTGCGTTCAAGTGCAATTACGCTTTTTCACTTCTTAAAATATTTTTTAAAAATAATACTCTAAAATGGCGAAAAGAAAGCTACCGAAAGAAATGCGCCGTGAAATTGAAAGTAGCTCATGGATTGCGGAAGACGCCAAACTAATCATTTTTGCGACACATGTTCGCGAAAACCAGGGCTTCATATTGGCGACTGCTTTGAAATATGCCACACGATGGAGAAAACTATATAATAATTTTTACATGATATTAAAATATATTAATGTGGGATTCCGTTCAAGGAACAAAATGACCACATAAGGGTTTACCTTTAAGGGGTAAGTGGTTTCGGATTTATGTCTAGGGTGATTTTAGGGGTTCAAACACGTTAAAGATTAAAACAAAATACTGTTTAAAATAAACGAGGAGACTTCAAGATTAAATACAACAAATATTTATTAAAATACTAGGGAGAATTTACAAGGGGGAAAAGAGATATATGTACAGAAAGGTTAAAGATAATTTACAGGAAGTCATGATGAAATCGGAGCTAGATTAAGTAGAACTATTACAAATTAAGATTAATAATTAAAGATTATATGTTAAAGATTTAATATTGAGGAGAGCCATTAGAAAGTTAGCCAAGTCATGCTACTTACGGTCGGGAGATCGGGCGGCTAAACGCCTAAAGTGACCAACAGAGAGAGTTAATGAAGAAACATAGTTACTGCTGCGGTGCTGCTCTGCTCGCTCTGAGCCTGCACTCGAGTTTTGTTAAGAAAAAGATGGCGCTGCTTGTAGCAGAACTGTAACGCCATCTATTGCCGAGTAAACTAATTAATCTAGCTCGTACATTCTTGCTATGATTAGGCAGTGATTAAATAATACTTTACGGGTAATTTCCTACATTAATGCGTTACTTATATCTAAAGTGTTAAAATAAATTAATGATTTGTTTTTCCTTCATAATCTTACAAATTATGTGATACTGTTCGATCTACAAAATTAATTCCGACCAGCATGACAACTATGTATAAACTTAATGTGACCGCAAAGCGAAATTTAAAACAATCCCGGTAAAGCGTTTCATTAAAATGTAACAGAATTTGGCTTACCTTTTCGCATAGGGGAGAGAGGGGTACAACCGGGTACCCTTGATTCTGGCAATATTAGTTCTTCTTTCTAGCGGACAGATACTGAATTACGCTCTACTAGTCAAGAAACGGAACAGTCACAGCGGCGTGTTGCAGCTGTTAAATTCACTGCTTCTGTGAAGATTTATTTGTCTTAAGACGGCAATTCTCTAATGTTCCTTTGATTTTAAACTATCCTTACTTAACTCTATCGATACGGGACCGTCCCTTCAAGCAAAAGACAATAGCCGTCCGAAACGTCCGAATGTCACTCTGAAATTTTCACCCCCTTTGGTTAAGTGTGATTGATTTCACACCTAAGACGCGTGCTTTCTTCGTTAGAGTGGCTCGCCCAGATGTGTTTGTGGAAGAGGGGAGTTTTCTTACAATTCGGACAATGCCAGCTGTCTTTGTGGTTTTTGAGGGGGAAAGTGAATGTTCCTTATCTTTCATAGAGGAGCACGGACGTTTCCATATTTTGAAGTCCCTTTATTTCAATGGCCTTAGGAATCAGAGGGTTAATAATCATTACACTTTTAAAAACCATTTTTAGTCCAGCTTATTATACGTTTACTAAGGATTTACTCCAATAATTGCGCTGTTCTATTTCGTTTTCTATAACCTCTGCACTCGGGGTAAAACCGGGTACTCCAAGTGGCGTAAGACCAGGAGAGTCAGTATTGATGATTCCTCCGATGAAGACGATAAAAACGCATCAGACGTTGATTGTTTATATTTTAATGATGTATTTTCTAATTTAAATAAAGAAGAATTATTAATTCAATTAAAAATTTTCTTAGCTGTGCCCGCGAAAGCTGCAGTGGCTCGAAGGAAGAAGACGATTGCTTTACATGTGAATTTTGTAACTAATATTCTTAAATTATCATATAAAATAAAAACGATTGCAACTTTTCCACTGAAAATAGAGTTTTCCTGATTTCTCATAACTTTAACATGTGTACCCGGTTTTACCCCACTAGTGGGGTGAAACCGGGACTTTTGACTTTTTTTATATAAAATCATTGGTAAAAAAAGTAATGAAACTGTGGCTTCTCTAGAAAGATATATTGTTCTCCGATAAACAATGAATATTTTAATAAAATTTTACAAGCTCTCTGTCGAATATTTTAGTACCATCCTTAGCTACCCGGTTATACCCAGTTTCCCCTACATAGACTGGATGAAATTTTTTTCTACAACTTTTAGATTTGAAGTCTTATTTCTAATCAATTGAAAAGCGATTCAGTCTCCTAAATATTCACAAATCTGTTGAATAAGCAGGATATGTAACTTCTCAAATAAACATTATACATACAAGCATTTCTCAAACAATTCTATATACAAAAAAATACATTTCAGTGTATTTCTAACAAAACTTGCAAATTTCTCAACCACACGTTATTAAAGATGTAACACGACAAAAACGTTTTTGGTCTTGGTCCGAATAGTTACTGATGATCACTTTTATAGTATTTGGTAGAACAATGCTAAAATAGTTCCATAATGACCAAAAAATAATCCTTTAGTTTTACACCATTTTCTTAATGCGTTTTAAATTGAACAAATGACGGCTGCCGCATGATATACAACCTTTCAAGGCAATTCAACCACGAAATTGTTGCTTGTTGTATTGAGATTAATGATTGTTTCTGCAAGTCAGTAGCACTATTTGTTAAATTTTTTCCTTCGTTATTGCGAGACACACGGTTTCACTGAAGCATTTTTACCATCATTTGCACAATCCTTTGAAGGACGTATGAAATTCGCTTTTGGCAACGTTCCCACGGAGAAAAATAACTCAGCAAATTACAGATGGAAACACTTTTAATAAAAATGTTTCCATCGCAGAAGTCTCCACTCGAGATAGCGTTGGATTGTGTTTAATAATTTTCAATGGCAAACGTGAGTTCGAGAACAAAAGAATTAATAACAAAAGAAAATTAATTTAACTGTGACCGTAACCAGCAAAACTGAGGCGATTGTAAAAAAAAGACTCAATTGAAATGTGAAGAAAGGGACGGTGTTCTCTTGACAAAAATTTAAATGGTTTTTATGCTAATAGAGAAGAGGAAAAGCCAAAAGAAGTTGCAAAAAGTTTTATTATTATTTTTTCGTCTTTGTCTTGTTAGAGTTTTTTTTAATAAAGAAATGAATATTCCAAAAATGAATACTGCAAAAAGTAATTTCAGTGACCAATTAGCATTCCAAAACATATTCAGTTTCTACTATGCAAGATAAAAAGTAATTTGCAAACAAAGCAGTCTTAAAAAGTTTTTTAAATATTCACTGCTCTCAAAGCCATTTTTTCATTAAATTCTTGAACTAATCGCAAGTTCTCTGATATATTTCACTAAACTAAATTAAAAGACAAATATAGAAACAATCCATTTTGATATTACCAGCACTGAAAAAATAATATATATGCTATAAAATGGTATACACTGTAAAAATTTGTGAACTGTTGTAAATTTCATGAATTTATAAGGTAAAACGTACTCTATTGTATTTCTCTCCGTGAAAGAGATGTTATCGCCTATGTCATCGTGTTCACAGGATAACATAGGCGTTATACATATAAACTTTTGAACGAAGGGTGGTTTTGGATTCTAGGAGTCATGATCGGTGAAGATCTACAGAAAATTTCCAGAAGTTGTGTCATGAGAACCATTGCAATAGGTAGACTTCCTATAAGGAATCTACCTAAAACGGAAAAATATGGCTCAAACGCTTAGAATGTTCACAGCATTTCAAATGAAATCAGTAAGAAAGTATATGTGTGAAAGCATATTTATGAAAAAAATAGCAACAGCGTTAATAAACCTTTAAATATATAATTTTGATATTTTAATAAAAAAAGACAACTTGTTCCATATCATTGATTGGTTATTTTTTTCCTATAAATAATATAATTTAGCAAACAAGCATCTTAAAAAAGAAATTGATAATATAAAAAGTAAATTATTGTTACCACAGTTGGCAAAGCAGGGAATAATTTTTGCATAATGTGTAAATTCCACTTTAAGGAAATTATTCTTAATGAATATAATTCAAATAAAACACATCAACTAATTAAATTTGGCAAAAAAGAACTGGATAAGAGTACTCTAGCCCTTGCTAAAAAAACTAAAATTAAAACCAGTAATTTAATTTATCCTTACCTTTTCCCTACTATTAAATTTCATAAAAATCCATTAAAATTCAGATTTGTTGCTTGTAGCACTGGCAGCTATAATTACCATTTTGGTAAATTTTTCTTTAAAATTCTTAAAATTATTCTTAATAAAATCAAAGAAGAAGAGAAAGAGAACTTCATTATTGATAGTAACATTTAAATTTTGAATTTTCTTAAGGAAAATAAAATTTATAACTTTAACACTTTTGATTTTTTTAACCCATAAAAAATTAATTGCAGCCTGATCAAATGTATATGATTTATACCTTAATACTGATATAATAGATAAGAAAAAATGGTTAGAAATTTGCAATGTTAATATTTGTGAAAATTATCTCTTTAATGGAATTGACTATTATAAGCAGTCTTTCGGCATTCCTGTGGGTAGTTGTTTTTCTAGTGCATTGGCTAATATATTTCTTCATTCATTCGAGAGAGAACTAATTAAAAATGAACTTATTTACGGTTATCGTTTCATTGATGACCTAATTGTGTTTAATTTCAATAATTTTGAATCTATATATAATTGCTATCCAGAAGAGTTTAAATTAAACAAAACCAATAATGAAATTAACAAATGCAATTTTTTGGATCTGGTAATTGAAATTTTGGAGGTGTGTCTATTGGCATTTATCATAAAAGAAAAGACTTTAATTTCAAAGCTATTGCATTTTGTGACTTTCAAACTAATCTTTACTTTAAAATACTAAAAAATACCGTTTATTCTCAAATTAATGGAATAAAAAATATTTGTAATAACCATTCAACTTCTGTCACAGCTTTAAAAAATTTAAGTAATAATTTAAAAGATAACGGCTACCCAAGTAATTTCTTTAAATTTAATAACTTAACTAAAAAAGGATTGAAGAGCTTTTAAACTTCTGTTAATTTGGTTCGAGTTCTTCTGAGTAGATGGAGCTAGGTTTGCTAGCTTCTAAACCTATTATCCTTAGTTTCTAGTATGTTCTCGAAGGCGTCATTCTTACTTGTATTTTGGCAGGGGCTAATGCTGATTACCTTCTTTATTCTCTCTATTGGATTTGTTAAAAAGGACTGTTTGAAGTTTTTCTCATTTAAGAAGGGTTTTTCCTTTATTTCAGTTATTGGATAAATTCAGGCCACAGAGGGAATATTTTTTGACTATTTAGTCATTTCTTTGACGGAAAAGTTTTCCAGATTAGAACTCCGATGGCGAGTGGTGCTTTCAAAAAGTTCGCCATTCGAGTTCTCTTCCATTTTTTTTCCATTTTATTTCTTTTCTTTTACTGTGTTTTAATTTTTATTAAAGCACGCTTTTTGCTGTTTGATTATATCGTAACTGATTAATTAAATTTTAACAATATTGAAGATGCAATCACTGGATGCTGCTGCCTTGCGCGCAAAAGATATATTGTTATCACTATTGTTTACTTCTCCTGTTTCTTCTGTATTTTCTTTATTGTAATCAAGTATAATTTAGCAAACTTCTTTTGAGCATCCCCATCCATAGTATTCTATAATCTCTTCCCCATGTTTATCAGTTTTCAGTTTATTCAGACTATTCTTCGGTGCCTGACGGTGAAAACAATAACATAAAGAAAATGAGAAAAATAATATCCCGATGGACTGTTTTGCTGTTAGAACTGCGAGAAAGAAATCAACAGGATTGGAGAGCTCTACTTGTCTTTTGCCGCCTTTTCTGCATTATATTCTGAAGCACAGATACAACTGCTGCCTGACTTGAGTGTTTTTCTTATCTGAGGTCATTACTTCTGGTCATCACCGCCGAGGAGCACGATAAGTCTCAAGGAATCCGAAATGTTGGACAAAAAGGAGTACGAGGCATCAGATTGCGTCTTTCTCTTTATGTGTGATGTCGGTATCTTTTTCAGGCAATCCCTATTTAGGAATACAAAAATATTACCAAACTGCAATTCTTATATGTTGCATTATTTTGTAATTTCCATTTCGGATATATATAAAAAAATATCTTAAGAAAAAATTACTAAAATCGTATTATTTTATTGAACTAATTACTTAGTGAAGTTTTCATGCAGATTTCTTAGCAAACATACATCATTAATAATTTTAAAAAATAAAACATAATATTCTTTAATTGTAGACACCGACCTTTTTCTCAGATATGTGCTTTGAAAATATTCTTTAG
The DNA here is from genome assembly GCA_013235015.1 of Araneus ventricosus. Lineage (NCBI taxonomy): Eukaryota > Metazoa > Arthropoda > Arachnida > Araneae > Araneidae > Araneus > Araneus ventricosus. Next base: position 186,477 of record BGPR01002115.1, read on the forward strand.
TAATTTTAAATTTAGCATCTGTTATCTTAACATATCTATACGTGACATGACGCCAACCCTGGTGCCTATAACCTCAAGGGTTATCTAACCAATTGGGTGGGTGCAGGGTGGATGAGTACAACAATTTCCACCACAGGGCCCTGGGAACTTACGCGAATGACATACCCCGAACAACTTTAAATCCTGCCCTTCCCCCAAACTTAAAAACCCAAACTTAATCTGGAGAAATTACTGAATCAGAACAAATATGTGCCTTGTCTGGGCAACACACTATTAAAGAGTTTGACATTTATAGACAGAAATGATAAAAAAAAAACCTTTAAACAACAGAACTTGATTAAATATAAAACATACACAAAAAAATTTGGAAAATATACACAATTAAAAACAAATATCAGAAAAAACTGTTCTGGATAAAAAAAAATGAACAAAGAAATAATAAAATAATAATAATGTTGATTTTGACACAAATTGTTTATACTGTTGGGGTATTATGGCAGTTGATTGCACTTGTTCCTAAAAATCCACGTTGTTTCGTGCTTATGCCATAAGCACGGTGAAAGTTGCAGTGGAGCACGAATCTAAGGATGTATAGGGAATTTGTATTCATGCAGTTTTTATTTTTCTCAGATTACCGTAGGGTTATTCATTAGGAGTTTGTCTCTCTTGTTACTGTCTGCCGGTTGTTTGACTGAATGAGCAATTACCTATTAACAAAACGCATAAAAACACAGACGGGTTTGTCCAAACAAGCTACAAAAGCTGAAGACATAATCAGACTTTTTCAAATGTTTTCACTAGATGCCTTGCTGACGAAAAGGTTGATGTCGCTGAGAAAGGTTTACTAATGAAAACAAAAAAAACTGATTGGAACCTTGATTTAAAAGTTGATGTATGTAGGAATTGTATTTTCCCAGTCTAGCTTAAAAGCGTAAGTTTAATTCCTTCGTAATAATAATTTCTCACTTTCCGAACACGCTCATTTGAATAATTGTTGTGTCAGCGGAAAGATATCGGAAGATAAAGATCACGCGGTCTCTTCGTGCAAATCACGTGATGCGTGGGTGTTTCTCCGTTAGAAAACCCAGTGTAATGTTTTAATCGGGGGAGACGACTTTTCGAAATCGAGCAGACATGTGGTAGATGCGAGCATAGGCAGTTAACGGGGTCTCGTCCCTGTTAGCACGGCGGCGATGGGCGATGGCTGTAACCTGTAACTACGATGATAACTATAACTAAACCTTTTAAAGAGGTGTAAGTCTATATGTAACTTAAGTAAGTAACAAACCCTAAATCCCTCTTGTCTAAAATGTGAATAATACCTGTGTAAATACTTTTATCATTTCATATTATGCTGTGTTAAATAATAAATAATTTAGTTTTTAACTCCTGTTTCTCCTCCTTTATGTGTGGTGCATTTACCCCTAGAGCGTTCCTTAGACGAAGCATTTTTACCTGTAGGCGGGGTTTGGGATTTAACCTCCCACCCTTTTCCCACAATTATTGGAGGCTCAGTCTGGAATTGAGTTTTTTCTACATGTATTGGAGGTTTAACTGGGTCGCTAGATGTCTGGCTTTAAAAGGGCCTGGTAATTATAAATGTGATTGATAATCCCCCACATTACATTTCATTATTTTTTATAGGCTTTAACTGAAAAAAAATTATCGGAATTGCACAGTTCACAATACTCACTAGCATTCACACATGCTACCTATAAGTTTCCACATATAAGTTCCTGCGCAAAACGTATTAATGTTAGTATGCTTGACTTATCCTTAAAGTTTTCCGAAACCCTTTTGAAACTCCCTGCATAAAGATGCAGGTGTTTCTCCAATCAAACTAAGCTCCTTAGGCATAATAAAATTTTTCATCGGCAGAAAACAATGCATTAAATATTCTGTTATTCCAAAGATATTTTTTATGTCCGTAGATAGGTTTCTGGTCCGTGTTTAAGTGACGATAAAGCATCTCCAACAATAAAAATGACAGCGAATAAATAATACAGAAATATGTACAAAAAGTCACTGCAGTTGTTTATGAAAAAAACTTTTACACGAAGTTTATGAAAAACAAATTTTACACGAATTTTTTCTCGCCGACTTTGTGGATTTGACAGTAAAATCGAAAGAACAGGAACTTCAGAACTTTTAAACAATCGCTGTCGGCCTAGAGGGCAAAAGGTTTGTAAAACGGTAGACTCCTGTTTTTCCTAGTTCTGTCTTATCTTTCAAGAATATTCACAGCGGTGGGCAAAAATTCGATCGATGTTAGTTTGGGTTGTCGAAAAATGTTACACTTTTGAATTTTATTCAGTGATTTATGAGTGGTAAAAATGTGATAGCGCGTGACTTTTTTTTCTCATTGATTTTCGATCCGAAAACAGAAAATTTTCTATTTTTGGGATTCACGAGAAATCGGAAGACAGAAATTTCAAGCCTTCGTCATGTATCGATATCGATTGCATTTTTCACGTTGAAGTGCTTGTATCTTGCAAAAGTATTTTGCTTTAGCATTAAAAAGTGCGCAATTTCTAAGATTGTGCTTCACATCTTTTAACTGAGTTTTTTATAGCGCTCAGAAATCATTAATGCTATTGCGGCTAAATTTTGAAAATAACTTGACGAAAGTTGATTACTTGCAAAAAAACCCATGTAGTTTATCTACGTGGATAAGGAAAGAATACCATTTATAACTTCGAACAATATTTCGCTCTATTTTTTGACGAATAAGCAAATACTTCTTTTTGTACCATATATTCAGGAGGTTAGGCTCTATATAGACAATATCAATCTTCTACTGTCTCTCGAATATTCTTTCGAAAGATTTGCTCTAGCAAAGACAACTCATTTTACCTTGAAGACAGCTTTCATTCTCCTTTGTTTGAACAAGTATATAAGTATAGAAATTCGAGGAAATAATAGCGAAGGCATGTCAGAAGCACTCACAAATCCAGAATAATAAAAATTGTTGCCTTCCAATGAATGGGTTCATTTTAGTTATATTAATGTCCCGTTTTGAAGCAACGCGCGGTCTATTTTGGGATGGACCTCGTCATTTTGAACCGCGGTCAGTTGACGAGGACGACACCTGAGCTGGCATCCCATCTCCAAAATTACGCACCACACCAGCGGGACGACGTTTGGGCCCGTACGAATGATTTAACGTGAAACAGGCCTAATACACGACGGGTCTTCTGTGGAATCGGGTTTCGGACCTGGAACCCTCCGGCTCCGAATTCGAGGCCTTACCACTTGGCCACCGCTGCCTCACCAATGAATGGGAAATCTGGAAGTAGGAAATTAACGAATCGTAAAACATCATAGTCAGTTTTAGCATGATAATGTTTTCCGGCTGGCAAACTTTCTGTAAACTTCACGATGAGTGATCTAAAAATCGTTCAAGATGCTCTACATAGCAGGCGACTGGATTTAGATCTACCAAATTTAGATCTACCAATCTTTTACAACATTTTTGATTTTATGCGTTTTGATTTTCCGTGTTCTTATGTAATCGGGCATTTTTAATGTCTTTTATAGGTTTTAATTTTTGTACTCTGTTTTTGGCGACGTGTTTGAATTTATTTTTTATCTTAAGTGTTGCAATTTATTTTTTATCTCAAGTGTATATTTGCGTTTTAAACTTTTAAACGCCTGGTGTGTTTTTAGAAGACTCGGTACTTGCGTGTTTTGGCTTTTTAACCCTTGCCTTTTGGAAATGGTCTTTTAATTTTTTTAAAAAGACTTTTAGTATCCATAGTGTGTTTTAGTGCTTTTGTGATTATGTGCTTTCGTTTTTAATTATTTATACGTTTGGAAAAGTTTTATGATTTTGTGTATTCTCTGTGTTCAACTTTTTGTTTTCTAGTGCATTTTTTTGTGTTTACTCTTTGTGGCTTTTGTTCTTTGTGTGTTTGTTGTGTGTTTATAGCACTCTGTAAATGGAGTTTTCTCTGTAGTGTGCTTTTCTTTAAATAAATTTAGTACGTAGTTAAATTGTGGGTAGTTGGTGCATGCTAATAAAGAGTTTTTTTTTAATTTTTAATTAGTTAATCATTTATAGAAATTTTAATGTTTTCCCTATATGACAGAAGTTCCCAACCTGTGGTACGCGTACCCCTGATGGTACTCCAAGGACCATTTGGGGATACGCGAAATCAAAGTTGTTAATGGCGGAAACAAGAAAACAATAAGGGATTTAAGAAGTTGGAGAGTTTTGTTTCTCAAAATGAAAATTTGCTACTTAATAACCATAATACTTGAATAGTCAATTGAATTGTAATTTTTAGCTATTCTTATAAGTTAAAACGAAATATCTACAATACGGGTTTTATTCGCTTTGGCGATGAACTAATACTATTATAAAAATGGAACAAAATGTGAAAATAAAAATAAGTTCTGCAATTTTTATTAATTCGAATCATTTCACTTTTAACATAACTTAAGCTAACCTTAACATTATTGATAAAACTTCTTTGCGTAGACGGTTGGTTGTGGAGGAGGGAGTTGGATATGATAGTTGGGGGTACGAGAAAAATAAAAGAGATATCAAGAGGTATGCGAGGGAAAGAACGCTGGGAATCCCTGCTCTACAACTTCGGAGCATGTTATCGCGCAAAAAAACATTTTATACCACTTTAAAATTCAAAAAATAGCTTTCTATCAATTCCAATTTTATTTCCATGTCATATTTTCTTTCATTTCAATTTACAATCCTTTTTCTTTATACAGCCGTGTACAAAAACTAGGACTTTGAATAATCTATGTGCGTAACCATTTGGGCGCCATGATTTAATTCCTGCTAGAGATAACAGTAGCCATCAAAGAAAGGGACTTGATTGATTTAAACACTTTTTAATCAAACACAAAAGGACACAGCATGCAGGGACAAACAATTAAGGACAAAACACTTCAGGACATAAAATATACAATCATTCGGGAGAGAACACCATGATTCATCGTTGACTCCAGAACATGGACTGGCCGTCTCCTCCAACGGCCGCTAGGTGGCGAGCTCGTAAAACAGTGCGGTTACATGTGAATATTTTAATAGCTCTCGTGCGTCTAGGCAAAAAAAAATAATCTCCTTATCATAAAGAACAATTTTTGCATTTAAACTTTTTCGACAGCTGCAATTGCTTAGAAATTATGAGCTGAGAATTGATTTTCCCTCCCTTCCCCTCCTCTCCCCCTAACTTAACGTACCTTTCAACCTGTGCACGTTACCCCTTGTTGGGAAAGCTCTCATCATTTGCAGTCTCTTCCACTCCTTTTAATTCTCGTATCTCTAATCCTTATGAAAATAGAGGGTGAAATGTTCTTTTCCTTATATCACCGGACTAAAGGAATCTGTCTTAACCTTCCAGCTTGCCGACGGGGATTTTTTAATAGCGGATATCCGCATATTATCTAGCAGTTTCCTTACATGTGACGATATTTTTTACTCGAATACAAAAGTGGAAGATTAAAAACCTTTTTCGTAATATATAATCTCAGAATCCATTTGAATGCTTCCTTCACTGTGTGATTTTATCAGTTGCAAATAATGAAGGAGATTCACGTCAACAGTTTGTACATCATAACAGCGCAAAGCCGGTCATTCACGAACGCTCTACTCCACGCCATTCCACAGGTCATTCAACCCAAAAAAAATCTATCACTCCGATTCCCCACCCCCTGTTCTCCGATTTCCTCGGTGAGCCACTCATCCCCAATCTCAACTCATCCCACCCCACGCACACGCGCACGCGCCCGTATCTACTTCCGCCGCCCGGCAGTCCAAATGGAGTGATGGATATCGAGACGGGTTAAGCAGGCCATTCACATCTCTTCCAAAATGGAATTTTTGGAAGGCAATCGTCAGTTTTAAAAACCGATGGAAATTGGCATAGCGGAATAGCAAAGTTGGAATTCCAACAAATTCAAAATCCAACACTTCATGCGCCGATTCCAATTTGGGACCTCGATGCGAGGGTAACGGCACATCAAAAGATCTGCCTAGAACCTCGTGACGAGGCTAGAAAATCGGAAATCCGCCATATGGGGGAGGAGAAATAAAGGGTATCGAAGAGCGACGATAGGGAGATCGAAGAGGGGTGGTAGCGCACTTTGGAGCCTATGTGAATGACATGCCTCATTTTTAGGCATGAATGGGTGGGAAAAAATCCAGTCTTGGGACAAATGGAATGGAATGGAGTACAGATGAATGCCCAGCTTTAAATATCTTACCTTCCACTCCGCACCACGAAAAGTCTGACCGTCTTTTCGCTCTGAGTAGAACGGTCGAATTTGCGTGGCGTAGAGCGGTTGTGAATGACCAGCTTAATAGTTCTCAAACAGTTGTGCAACAGGTTTACTCTACATTTAAAATAGATAATGTAAGTGTAAATACACAAAAATCGGTTTACAGCGTATTAATGTAAGTAAAAGCGTTATGAACATTTGCATATGTAAACATATGCAGATGATCTTAATAGTTTTTTGGTATTTTAGATTGGCTGTAATATTTAGTTTGAATTCATAAAGACAAATTATTTTGTAGAAGTTCAGAAAGCAATTTTTATCCTCATAATTGGTGATTGAGTATATAACATTTTTAAAAAGATCTGCATGTTATTTCTATGCTTGAGTAACTCTCAGAAACATTTCAATTTAAAACTTTATGCAATGTAAAAATATCGAAAGCAAATACAGTAAGAATTTCAAAATCTGTTCCACCAAAAAGTAGAAATTTAATATAAATATATTTTTAAATTTTTATATTTACGATTTCGTTCTAATGTTTTTGCTAAGTAGTCTCTTAATCAAAATAAGTTATAGTTATATAAATATAGTTGTTTCAAACATGCCGTACAAAATTAACTTTATGTGCTTTTAAAAGATCTTTTTCTACTCTTTTGAACTTGATCAAAAATTTTCTGATTCTGATTCTCAAAATGTAACTCTTTTAAATTTAACAGAAGTACTACTGGCGTGTCTAAAAACCATTTTTGTTTAAATTTGTAGTAAAGTCTTTGTAGAGTTTACAGTATCAGGTACTAATAAAAATTCCTCCTGCTAAGGCTAACGAAGATGTTTACGAAAGCAATTTTTTTTATTTAAATATTCAAAAGATTTAAACCGTGAGAATTCTTAACGTTGACAGAATCTTTTTCTAACAGGCCAATAAATATTTGCCTTAAATGTATCGCTTCTTGGAATTTATTAAACAGAAAAAGAATTTTATTAAAGGGGAAAAATGCACGCAGTTACTAAATGTTTGCCGCAAGAAAATATAATGATATCAGTATTGAAGTCAATTCATTGAAATCATTCTTAATGTTACGAAAATATACCGGAAAATAGATAAATTAAAAAACTTGTCCGTGATTAATTTTAAAAATTGACCTTTCATTATATTTCATTAATTATTACCAACATTTATTAGTTTTAGAAACTGATTTTCCAAAACAAGTAAAAAAATGTTATCATAAAACTAGGGTATTTCTTTGAAGCATCGAAAATGTTAAAAAAAAATATTTACTTTTTAAGTTTTATAACCCTTTTAGATAAAATATTAAATTTCTTTTAGCTAAATATCAAAAATATTTACCTAATATTAACCCTTTTAGTTTCTACATAAAACTAAGAGAGTTAGAAATTTTAATAATGGCAAATATTTATAATTCTTAAAATTTAGCAAAATTAATAAATTACATTTAAATAAATTAAAATAAAATTTAAAAGGGAAATTTATTATTACCACAGTTGATAAGGCAGGAAATAATTTTTGCATTATATGTAAACTTCACTTCAAGGAAATAATGCTTAATGAATATAATTCAAATAATACGTATCAATTAATAAAATTTGGCAAAAAAGAACTTGACAAAAGAATGTTAGCACTTGCTAAAAAAACTAAAATTAAAACCAGTAATTTAAATTATCCTTACCTTTTCCCCACTATAAAATTTCATAAAAATCCCTTAAAATTTAGATTTGTTACTTGTAGCACTGGTAGTTATAATTATTATTTTGGCAAATTCTTCTTTAAATTTCTAAAAATTATTCTTAAAAAAATTAAAGAGGAAGAGAGCTTCATTATTGACAATAACACTAAAATTTTGGACTTTATCAAAGAAAATAAAATTTTTAGCATTCATACATTTGATTTTGAAAATCTTTTTACTAGCCTCCCACAAAATAAATTAATTGAAGTGTGCTCTAATTTATTTGATTTATACCTTAATATTGATTTAATTGATAAAAATAAATGGTTTGAAATTTGCAGGGTTAATATTTGTGAAAATTATCTCTTTAATGGAATGAACTACTATAGGCAGGTTCTTGGTATTCCTATGGGTTGTTGTTTTTCAAGTGCACTAGCCGATTTATTTCTCCACTCATTTGAGAGGGATTTAATTAATGATGAAATTGTTTATGGTTTTCGTTTCATTGATGACCTTTTAGTCTTTAATCATAATAATGTTAACTCCATTTTCAGTTGCTATCCAAAAGAACTCAAATTAGATAAAACTAATAATGAATTGAACAAATGTAATTTTTTGGATCTAGAAATTGAAATTTTGAATTCAGATATTTCAGTTGGAATATTTGACAAGAGGAAGGAATTTAATTTCAAGGCTATTTCACTTTGCAACTTTCAGACAAGTCT
>BGPR01002116.1:0-12342 GCA_013235015.1 Araneus ventricosus
GTTATGATTGCTATGTTTTCATTCTTTTCTCAGTATGTTTTAATTCAGCTAACATGTTCTGCCCATAATATGTGCTGTTTCATTTTAATATTGAAATCAAATGCATATTTTACAAGAGGAATAAGAAAGTGAAGATAGTGCCGACAGCATGGAATTGGAGGTTACATGATATGGTCATTTATTTGACTCCATTAGAAACATTTATGTAGACAATGAAGAGAAGAGTTCCATGGTTACTAATAGAACATGGGTTAAATATCTATCACAATCTGAAGTTTAAAATTACGTTGTTATGAGAACCATGAATATAAAAAGATGCAAGATTCAATTGAAATAATATTCCCTGCGAACAAGCTGGTCGCCGAAGGCGGCTAGTTAGGAATAAAAGAGAACCCTGAAAGACACTCCACAATGAAAACAACTCTGTTAGATTGCAAAAAATGCAACTGCATCATTTTTCGGCTTTGCCAATATTTTTAAATATTTAAATTTTCGCCACCAAAGTTTCTTTCGTATCTTGTGGCATCTCTGGCAACTTTTAAAATTTAAACGGTAATTTTTTACAATTTTATTAAATATCTAAATTTTTATTAATTATTTACTTAGTAATTAATAACTATAATATAACTTAGTAATTAATAATTAATAATAATATTTAATAATTGCCTTAACTTTTTATGTTTTTTGCTTTAATGTTTCAAGTATATTAAGTTATAAATCAAATTAATATAACGGAACTATTTGCTCGCCATCTTGTACGGCGTATGAATTTTTGTGTAAAAAGGTTTCAGCGCTGCCTGACTGACAGAAATTCCTTTGTGTGATTTGAATAGAGTTTGGCTTGACATAACGAGAAGTAGGTGGTTGCACCTGTGGGCTCCTGGAGGTCGTTAGGCCTTCAGGTTGCTCGCCCCTGCAGTTATCCCGATGGTCCCCAAATGTGGTATAAATTAACCAGCTAGAATTTTGTCATGTCATTATAAAAAGTGTGAAAATGATTGAAGATTGAACGATGTCAACTGGATCGAGCTTGAACTGAAGTTTTTCTTTTTTCTGTTCACGTTCGGAATGGAAGCTGTCGTAATACGTTTAGTATGAAGTTATCCAATCTCAGTTATTGGATCAATTAACTCAACCCACAATGCGCAGCAATCCTGGACTGCGGCACACTAATAAAACTTATGAAAATTATTGAACAGCCTGTTCCTCGAAGCCTTCGTTTCCGTTAAGATTGCGAAAGTGAAGGAAGTTCTTCATCAATAATGCAACTGAATCACCTATGGTTCATTCGAAGCTTGTTCCTGAATAATCGCCGGTAAATTAACAAAGCTTTGTGTGTGGCCTCATCTTTTAAATTAGTGCTGCAAAATCATTTGTGAAAGAAAGCTTTTCGAGTTTATCACTGTACAAGTGATAATACAGAATCACGCAACATGCTTTTACAAAAAAGTTTTCACGAGTTAACAAAGTGTGCTCTGTGCATTGTCAACATATTTCAATTTTTCTACAGTAGGAAATGTTTCATGAAATTAAGTACTATTTTCTTAGCATCTTTTTATCATATGGAGCCTGCAGCGCTTCTGTTATAATGTGTAGCTTATCTTTTTTGTATATTATCTTTTTTTATTTATTGATTTGATGGTTGGTCGTGCGCATCATAATTGGATATATCTATTTGAAATTTGTACCAGTAATTGATTTAATTTTAAACAATTGTTAAATTAAATTTTTAAATTTTAAATTTTGATTCTGTTTTAATATTTCTAATTGTTTCTACAACGCAATTGTACTATTATGTTTTCAGCTATACCTTTATCTTCGGCCAATTATATTTTAGGTGCCTGTAAAGGTAGGTGCATCGCATATTTTTCTAACACTCAAATTCCATAGGAAACCAATCCAATTTTTAAATTTAGAAGTGTAACTAATGGGAGTGATAGCTGCTTAGAGAAGACAGGAAAAAGTTTACAGAAATATTTGCAAGAGGTTTTAAAACAATTAAAAATACAAAATAATCCCGTTATTATTAAAAATAGTTTTGAAATTATGAAACGGTATTAAAGATAATAGTATTTTTTTCTGCATTCCTTGATTTTCAAGATTTATTCAATAGTATACATATTAAAGATGCGGCGAAATTTTTATTACAGATTCATGAAGATTTCAGTTTAAATAAAGTGATTTGCATTAAAATAATATAAAACATTTAAAGAAAATTATATTAGCTCTGCTATTAATATGCTAATTTTCTCCGATGGCCTTATAATTTATTAACAGACACCTTAATTAATTTGTAGAAACATGAGTACATTTTAATAAAATTTAAGTCAACTTTTAAAGTTGGAATTAGCACAGAAAGTGTGTAATGATCAATTTTAAATAAATAAGCTAAAACTTTGCATATTATGTCTTATTATCCAGAAATTTGCCAATTCGTTAGTGGTCTTATGCACTGTACTTTTTATTATAAGAGTTATATTTATACCCGTAACTCAACAGTAAATAAACTTATCGCAATGGTATGCGTGCTAAATTAGAAAGTTATTTCTAATTGCCGCAGTCGGCTTTGGTGATATAACCCGAAAGCTATGCTCAATACATTTAGATACTTTCTTAATTCCTTCAAAACCTGCCGCCGTCGGCGACCAGTTTCTTCGCCAGGAAAATAATTTCAACTGATTCTCTTATGAATAATTTACTATTCACGGTTCCCTTATCAAAGTATTTTTAAACTTCAAATTGCGATAGGCATTTAGCCTGCGTTCTTTATGTAGCCTTGCACATGATCTGATTCTTTTCTACTTGAAAGATCCTAATGGGGACATGTAACTATTCGTGTCAAGTAACTTCTAATTGTATGTAATCGACGCGAAGTTTAATTTAACAAATTTCATTTCAACATCGAAATATCGCCGCACCTTTTACGTCCAGAAGCATGTTAATTGGGTTTAAAAATGCTGATAAAGTGAATTAAAACAAAACAACCATAATCTTTCAGTTTTCTGGATTATTTCCATATATACTTACTATCTTGAGGACTTCTTTTACAGATTTCATAGAAAAATTTATCAAATAAAAAAGGAAAGTAAAATCCAATAGGATATTATTTTACCTTTCGACAATGGAAGAGAAACAGGAAATTAAATATTTGTTTAAGCAATGCAAAACGGTTTGAATTTCATTGCAACAATGAAAAGTATAGATGCAAAATCTGCAAAAAATATTTTTAACAATTTATTAAAAATAGAGAAAAATCGTATGACAACTTAAATAATGTCACTGAAAAGATAATTTTTTAAATTTTCAGATTGTGTAAAAATAATTTTTGTTCTGTAATATTTTCAGAAGTTATTAAAGAAAAACGACAAAATTTGGCTTACATTTTAATTAATTAAATTTCTAATTAAAATTTTTATAAAACGGCTACGAGATGCACATTCCCAACATCCAAAGTTATGTTTGTGCCAAATTTCTTTACTCTAGGCCTAGTGGTCAGTCCTGTAGAGCGCCAACACACACACATTCTCTTTTATTATTAATAGAGATAAATACTGTAGAATGTTTCACAAACTGGTAAAAAATATAATAATTCCTTGATTGCATTTCCTTTAAATTTAAAGAATGATATAATAAAATTGAAGTAAAGGTTTCTGCGCAATAGCTCAGAAATTACACGGAAAAGTGTTTGAAAAGTGCAGCTAAAATCTAATCGTAAGTTCATAGTAATTTCGATATGCAACTTACTTCGACATCAGATTCACGTCCGTTCATCATTCCGAATACAGTTTGTCACAACTTCAACTACACTGTTTGGTAAAAAAAGTGTTGAAATTTGTTCTTAGATATTTTGGACCTCCATATGCTCAAGTAGATGAAAATACTCGTATATTATGAAAATTACTTTTTGCGACATTTTAATTAGCAGCGTTTTGCAGTCACGCAGATAACACAATTAATTATATGATGACATAAGCAATTAAAGCAAGTGGTAGCCTTGAATTAGTTGCGTGCGCGTTCAATAACAGTCCTCTCTTTTAGCAATAAATTTTTCATTTACAGATATTTACCGGCAATTTACTAAATGGCCCCCATGAGTATCTCATTTATATATTCAAATAACAAGCGCCTGAGTTCCACGCTATGACCTGTTTTCAGTTTAATATTCGTAAGTTACACTTTCATTGCCTAGAAGGTTGCAATTTAAAAATTGAAAAGGACATGCATTCGGTGAACGCCCTCAATTATTTGGTTCAAATGAAACAAAAGTGGAAAAATAAAAATCTGTGATAGTATTAATTTCCCTACGTTGACTTATAGATCAACGTTCTATCGCTCAATCATAAACAATATTAACTTGATTGAATGATTCATTATATTAATCTCCGATCTAGAAGTTGCACTAGGATTATATGAAAGGAGATCTCCAAACCCCCTGTATGCGGATATATTGTATTTACGGAAGGTGATTGCTCAACTTCTTTTTGTAATGGACACACAAGGAAACCTCAGTCGATTGAATGTTATATTCATCGGAAAGAACATAACGCTTGTTCTCGTGCGAATTGCCATTATAAGCATTGTGGATGAACTATCGAAAGTTTTCTACATTTTTTTCTCCTTCGGAAACGTAAGTCTAACAAACACTGTCTTTTCACCATGATGCCCTCAATAAGGAAGAAGTTATGCCTAAAAGCAAATTTCTTCTGTGCATTCATGAGAAATCTTTCGAAAGGGAAACAGTGATGCAGATTGTTGCCGGATGAGTAGGGAAACAAGCTGAAGCATTTGGCGCAGCTATTTACGCATCCACGATAGTGTTGTCTAAAAGCATTTCACTGTTAAAAATAAAGATTTCTGAGACAAATGGAGCAAACCGTTTTGTCTCCAGCAAGGAAAATTAGAAAGAACAACTGAAAACTGCTTTCTTCTCAAACACAATCTCAGTACCTCACATATCTGTGTTAATACCGTTTAATATTTCAAAAATAGGCATTTTATTTCGAGAGCGGTTGGGAAAGAAAAAGAAAAAATCCGTACCTAATTACATTACCAGACATTTACACAGGGCGATACAAAATAACGTTAGAGCGAGATGGAACACTATGTCAAGAGCAAGGAACAAATCCTATTATAGGATCTTCGGACCACGAATGCTATCTCAAGATATCAGAGGACGTCATTCTAAAAACACGAGGTCAGCAAATGAGCCTGTGGCAATGAAGTCACCGGCTCCTTTGGAGTAGCGTGTAATGTTTCAGATGGCCTGCGCTATCACTCGATGTACTGAGATAGCATACTTAACCCCTTCTTGGTCGCATTTCTTTTCGAATTTCCAACCCAAAAAAGCATTTTCATTGCAGGTATTCAAAATGATCATGTTTTCCATTCAAGGCGGGAAATATCATCAAGAAAACATGAAGAAATTCGGACTATTCATACCGTTTCTTATCAATATTCAGAAATACAAAAATAATCTCGGAGTATAACAAGACGTTTAAGTAGCGACGAATACACTTTCAAATATGCAATTTTTCTCTCTGTCGCGTCACATGCGACGCCGACCGAACGGGCACCAAAAAGACCGAAGGTGAGATGCCGACCAAGGGAGGGTTAATGGAGCAGAACTGATTCAAAAATGAAGGAAAAGAATCAAAAATTAGAACAAAATGCTATATTTTTTAGTTTAAAATAAATACATCCTCCTACAAATTTTTTATTAAAAGTCTAACATTTTGTATACAAAGTGAGAATTTTACAACAAAGTGAAAAATTTACTGCCTAAGAGAAATTTCGATTGCGAAATTTCTTCTGCTGATAAAATAAGCATTCCTTTTCTATAATACAAGTATTTGGTTGATATCACTAATTCCAAAAGGAACTGATGAAACTCAAGTCTGCTGTAAAATTAAACAATAATGATAATACATTCTATTTTTGTTTCATATCCTTTGGAAAATAAAGCTGCAATATTAGAGAATATGGTGCAAAATATGTATTTAGAGAAATGCAGATATTATGAAACTACAAATAAATCTTTAAAAAAAATCAACAAATTATTCGTCAAGTTTAATGATGTTGTGAAAATCTACTAAATAACTGCAAATTGAATTGAAGACAAAATGCAGATTCTTTGCTGTCTTAAAAAATCTACAGTATATTTAAAGAAAAATATTCTTTTTTGCAGATTTTATGCAATTTATATTGAAGGAAAAATTCTGATTTTTTTCTGTCTTCAAAAAATCTGCAGAATATTTAGAGAAAAATATAATAAGAATTTTTTTTGCAGATTTTTCTGTCTTCAAAAAATCTGCAGAAATCTTTAAAAAAAATTTCTGCAGATTTTTTTTAGCTTGGTTATGCCAAAATCTATTTTGAAAAATTTATTAAAATTCAGGAAAACAATATACGGCAACGTAATTGATAGCAGTGGAAAGGTAAAATTTTTCACTTTCAGCTGGTATAAAAATGATTTTTGTGCTGTAATACTTTCTGAAGGTATTAAGGGAAACTCAAACATTTTGCTTAATTTTTAATTAATTAAAATTCTAATTAAAATGTCACAAAAAAGTGCAGCAAGGTGCACATGTCCACCCTCCAAAGTATGTTTGTGCCAAATTTTGTAGCTCTAGGTCCAGCGGTCTTCACTGTAGAGCGCCAACATAAACACATTTTCCTTTATTATTAGTATAGATGAGGCTGAAATCCTCCTATTAGCCGTAGAAAAACTCAGGATATATCGTCTCACAATATATCTGGGAACTTGAAATTCGAGAAAAATGAATTTAATTCTGATTGCCTCAATTAAAGTGCAAATATTTTGTGTTCATAGACCTTGAAATATGTATGTTTAGTTTAATTCCATTTAAGTCTCATTTTATAGGTGTACTAGCCGCCTTCGGCGACGAACGTCTTTGCTAAGGATATAATTTCAACTGAGTATCTTATGCATAATTTGATATTAATGGTTCGAGTAACAACGTAATTTAAACTTGAGATTGTGGTAGATATTTAAAGCACGTTCTTTTAGTGGACTTCACTAGTTCTGCTCATTGTCTTCATAAATCTCCCCGACCATGACAGGTAACATCTAATTGTTCGTCGGCAGCGCCACCTTCACTTTCTTATTCCCCATGTATTTGATTTCAACATTAAAATGGCGCAGCACATTTTATAGCCAGCGTCATAATTTGGATTAGCAGATTGATTAAAACCTGCTGAAAAGAGAATTGAAACATGGAAACTATAATCATTCAGCTTACGTGATACATTTAATACCTACTTAACCCTATGAGCCCTATATTGCCTCAAACCGCCCCTTCGACAGAAGCCGGAATCGGGCGGTTTCGGGCGCCTGGGTGAATTTTTTAGGAAAAATGCATTTCCTTTCTTTGTTGACAATTGATCGGGCAAACATAGTTGTCGACCTCCTGGAATTTCTGTTAAGAACGTGACGATTCCATTCTGTTCTCCTCAGCGAAAATTCACTCCAGGTTTGGAAGCGATGGAATTCTCACTCTAGCCGGGTTCACAGAGTTAATTTACTTTATATCTCAGAGAGCTTGGGTTTTAGATTCCACAAAATTCTGATGAAATAAAACACGTAAGCAAAATGCATTAGGATGTTAATTCAGCTTTCAAAAATGAAAGAGAATTACATATTTATTTAAACAGCGAAAACAGTTGGAATTGCGTTGCAACAGTGAGAAGTATTGATGTAAATTATGCCAGAAAATAATTTAAAAAATTTATTAAAATGAGAGAAAGCCTGCACGGGAACTTAACCTTTAGGCAACGGGGACTTAAACAAGAACTGCGTTGAAAGCGGAGATTGAATCCTCCTTTCTATCTGGAAGAGCAGTTGTACCCCGACCAGCATTCGAATGTAAAAAATGTTAAATAATGTAAAGAAAAGGTTAATCGATATCATTGAAAAGTTAATTTTATGCACTTTTGTGCTTTAATATTTTTGGAAGTTATTAAGGAAAAACGCCAACATTTCGCTTAATTTTTAATTAATTAAAATTCTAATGAAAAATTTAAAAAAGGGTTCCGAGGTGAACATTCTCAACCTCCAAAGTATGTTTCTGCTAAATTTCTTACCTCTAGGCCCATCGGTCTGTCCTGTCGAGGACCAAAGCACAGACACGCACACATTCTCTTTTATTCTTAGTAGAGATAATGGCTGCTTTGTGACGGAGCTCATAGATTTGAATCATAGAAGAAGAAAAAACGAGACGCCTCTCCCGACTTTCCAGGAAGCATGAGTAGTCGATGGGATGCATGTTGAAGGTCGTTTCTTTGCCGGAAAATGAAAGTTGCGAGAGGCGTGGCGGGAAAAAAGGCCCTCTTTTTTATCTAATTAGAGTTCAAAATTTCGAGATATCTTTTTAAGTCACCTTTGTGTTCCTTATAAACTGGTTGCTAACATAATGGAACGTTCAATCAACCTAAAATCGTTTAAACTCAGCAATAAAACGGAGATTGGCGAATCGGTGTAGGATAATTATTGCGACCGCTGTCTTTTATTTTCGGCTTTTGTTTCAACTAAGAAAACAATTTTAACGTCGTAAATCGAATTCATGCCTTGCCTTTATTGTTGAAATGCAACAAATGGCAACTTCAGTGTAGCTATGGATAAGTCTAATTGTTTTTCTTCCCGCATAACATGTGTATGTAAATATCCGAATTTAAAATAAAAATTCAGTCGGCGGTGATAGATGCAGAGAGGTGTAAATCAGGTAATAAGAGACATGCAGCCGGCCATTGCGTGATGTTTGACGCTCTTGTTTTCGGATGCGTAAATGAGATACTCCTAAGAAGCATTTTAGTTTAATTAAGAATAATATTGCTACAGTAATAACTCCCAAAATGAAAAATGTATCACTAATATAGCTACTTTTGAACACGCAACGCAATTACTTCATGGGCGCTACTTTTTTCATTCTATGTGTCGTTTTAAAATCATGTTTTCTCCGTGTTTACGGAGTACTGTTAATTAAAACGACCCAAATATTAGTTTCCATAATACGGAAATGGTTTATTTTCATTTCAGCAAATGGAGGCCCAAAGCATATAAAAACCAATTTCAAAGTTTTCTCCGCTACAGTTTAGCTGAGGTCTTGACAAGCTGTATTCATCACGAAGGACAGCTGTGAAATTGATGTCGATGTAAGTTGCTATAATTATTGATACAGCGGTTTTTCTAAAAACATTTCTGCTTTCTTGTTGTGAGATATTACGCTGAAATAATTAATAAAATCTTATTGTCTCACTCATTCTTACATTTTAAAGGGGAATTGAGCCAACGCATTCGTCTTTTTTCAAACGGTTTGGAAAAAATATACAGTGTTCATTATTTAGTAATTATAAAATTTTGAAATGTATTGAGCATAGCCTTCGGATTTTTTTTAAATTTTTATATGCATACTTTAAATTTTTCGTTTCAAATTTAGCAAATGTACTATGAACGAAATGGTAGTATTTCTCCAGTAGTTACAACATAACATGTCATAATTTAGGTAGCTCTCGAATTCAATGAATCTTCTGTAACAAATTTCTGGAATGAGAATTTAATCCCGGAGTGTACAGAAGTTTAAACCTTATAAATGGAAGTATTACAGAAGATTTAAACATAGTAAAAAATTTCATTCAGGCGGGAATCTGGCATCGAATTTGAAAATTGAAACTTTTCTTTCAAACCCATTTTATTCAATAACATTTACGTACATATATTTGAAAGGCGTTTCTTTTCTACTATATCGTATACAGATTACAATCTTTTAGTTCTGAATCATAAAAAGCCTAAAAAAATGCTAACTTTGTACACAAATATGTTAGACTTTTAATAAAAAATTTGTAGAAGCATGCATTTATTTTTAATTAAAAAATATAGCATTTTTTAATTTTGGCTTCATTCCTTCATTTTTGAATCAGTTCTGCTTTGTATAACTCAGATACGCAAGAAAGGGCATTTTTTTCAGGAACTCATCAACAGTATTACAAGCGAATGATTTCTGTGTGCCATTGTGCGCAAATATAGCACAATGTTGGATATGAAGATATTCTTCTCCTGAAGTATTTATTTATTATCTGCTGTAACTCTGTAGAAAACATATGAAAAGAGAAAAATATATATTTCGTTACTAGAACTTTGATGAACATTCTAAAAGTTGCGGTTTCATTTCATGCAGCTGCCTTGACCAGAGAATGTTAATTCATAAATACACCCCGAAATGTGTTAAGTTTTGAATACAAAGATATTTCCAAATTTGTCTGCTCCCAAATGATTGCCCGGGTCTGGGGTGTTCTTCAGGGAGACTAAAAGAGTCCGAGTTTTGTTTCATTTTCCACATTTTCAGCTGCCTCTTTTGATATTTGTGCTGCACAAATATTCAATTACAAGTATATAAATCAGATTTGAATACACAGTATAATAAAATAGAAATTAGCTTGAACGTGCCAAAAATTTGTTATTAAGTATTATTTAACATTTGTTATTATTTTACGGCACTATAGTTATTAAATTAGTATCTATCATTAAAATTTAGTAAACATGGTTAGACATTTTTATTTCTTCATTATTATTATGGATTTTAAAAATATTGGCGTTTATGTCTTACTAACCGCTTTTGGCCACCATATATTTGGCAGGAAATACTAGCTGACTCTAATTTCAATTAAACCTCCTTTATATAGCGTGATATTCATGATTCTCCAACAAAGTATTTTTAAACATCGAATTGTGACAGATATTTAAACCGCGCGATTTTAATAGGCTTACTCCTACTCTTGCCGTTTTGTACACGAACCTCAATAATGGAGTCGAGTCACATGAAAAAACATTAATGTATTATAAGTGAATAACATCTAATTGCGCACTTTCTTACGCGAACTATAACTTCACTTTCTTATTCTTCAGTAGCTGCCTTTGGCGACCAGCTAGTTTGATGGTATTAATGGTTTGAAGAATTTCAATAAATTGTTCTATGTGAACCTTGGAATTATCAAATTTTGATAGACAAGTGACTCGAGCTATTTTCGAAGCCTTATATCTGTTTTGTGCATTTTATTCAGCTGCTTAATTCTCTCAAACTTTCATCTCACGTAAAATTCGAGCTTTATTCTGAAAAATGAATCATTAAGGCTCGGCTAACACAAGAACTTGCTTGCTGAATCGAAACATGCTTATAACATATCGAAATCATTCAGCATCGGAGTTATTTATGTAATATCGGACATGTCTTATAATATTTGAAATATATTAGAGAATGTTTATTTTCCGATTCATTGAAACAATTAGAGCAATGCACTAAGAAAACAAAATTTCATACTAACAGAGCGGCAATATATTTTTATGTATCCAAATTTATTACCTAAGAGAGCAGTTCTACTTAGAAAAGTCAAAACTGTAAATAATCTTCATCATTTCTTACTTTTGAAATCAAATCTTAACTGTAAATTCCACAAAACTAGAAAAAAAATCATAGATTTTATGTAAACCATGTTTTAAAAGATACCGACTTAACACGAAAGCCATACATTTATGATTTGGTTAACAACAATCGAAGACAACCCCAGGATACAATATTTGTTGTAACAATGGAAAAGGTTTGAATTCGTTACAACAATGAAAGGGTCTGCTGTAAAATATACCTAAAAATAATTTTAAACAATTTTTAATTAGGAAAAAAATAAGCAGCTATATTGTTATCAAAGAATCATTTCTGCAATTTCAGTGGTGCAAAAGTCATTTTTGTGCTATAATGTTTTCGGTAGTGTTTAGAAAATGAGCTAATTTTGTTTTATCTTTCATTAAATTAAATTTTTATAATGGCACCAAAGTGAAAATCCTCACAATCAATAATATATTTGTGCTAAATTGAGTGACTGTAGGTGCTGCGTTCTGTTTCGTAGAGCGTCAACACAAGGATACCAAACATATTCTCTTTATTATTAGTAGATATAAACCCCTTAAGAACTATTTTGATACTTTTTTAATCTAAACAGATTTCTTTAATGTTTCTAAAAATGAAATTTTGATATGAAGATCTCACCCACTGTTCTGATGTGCTAAAGCTGAAATTTTGCGCACTTGTCTGTTCTCGATGATTCTACCCATTTTAATTATTTTCAAAGTTAATTACGAGTTCATAAATTAATTTTATTCAATTTTCGAATATGGTACAAAGGGTGCCACCTAGTATTGAATTTAAGAAAAAATTATATTGCGATTCCATAATATATTTACAATACTTATAAATTATAAGTTGAAAAGTAGACATTAATGAGTCTAAAAGTATTATAAATTATAACTTGTAAAGTAGACATTAACGAGTCTAAAAG